>CANYBF010355790.1:0-30900 GCA_948192965.1 Dalechampia spathulata
GATCTTTAATCATACTTAATTTATAAATTATGCATACTATAAATACAATCATAATTTATCTTAATTCCTTAATTGCATACATTTCCATGCATACGTAAATATTCTTGCCTTGATATACGTGTAATTTATCGCTCGATCTGATTTTACATGTTCGAGCTTATTTTTCGCATTCAATTTAAAATATTATCATCTTAACATCATTTCTTAATCCCGATAGATATTCCTATCGTTATCATAATATTCATAATTTTCACATTGAAATGCACATTTTTCCATAATTCCACGTCATCATCCTATTTTCAATCGTATAGGGTATAATTTCTATCACCCTATTCATTAATACTTTTAATGCTAAAAATTAGGATGTGACAGCAAGACCAAGGAAAAAGATGATGAAATTGCATCTTTGACTGCTAGGTTGGGAAGCGTGATTAGAAAGGCTGTTACCGATAGAGCATCTGACCTGCCAACTAGTTTAGAAAAAGAAGAAGGCACTTTAGCAATAAATGATGTAGGTAACAACAATCCAATCACCACGATTTAGCTAGAAGAGTTTATTAAAAAAGCTATTAAGGATCAAGTCGAGACATTGACACAGCTTTCTTATTCATATACAAAGCCATACACACCTCAGGTTAACTTAATAAATATATCCACTAACTATCTACCTCCAAACTTTCAACTGTTTAAGGGAAAAAACAATCCAAGATAACATATTGCTCACTTTGTGGAGAAATGTAACAATGTTGATACCTATGTCAATTGACTTATTAAGTAGTATTTCCTATCTCTAAAAGGCAATGCCTTTGATTGGTACATTGATCCTGAAGTTGACTCAATTTAGTTAAGAGTAGCTCAAGTGAGAATTTTTCAATCATTTTTATAGCACTCGACACATTGTTAGCATGATTGAGTTAACCATTACTCGCTAATGGAAAGATGAACTTATGATAGACTATATCCAAAGATGGAGGAATCTCGACTTAAATTGTAAGGATTGTCTTTTTGAAACTTTTGTAGTTGATATGTGCATTAAGGGCATGAATTGGGGTTGTGTTATATTCTTCAAGGAATAAAGCCAAGTACCTTTGAAGAGTTGGCTACTCATGCCCATAATATGGAGTTCAGTATTTCAGATGTTGGCCATCAAAATATCTCAGTACAAGATCTAAAGAAGAGCAAAGAGAAGGTAGAGGTACTTAAGGCCATTAAGCCTAATTCAAAACCTGAAAATATGCAATCATTGGTTGTAAGCTCTACTCCAATTAAGATCAACACTAAGGTTGGAAAGAAGAAGGAGACAAAGTTAATTTCTTTTCAAAGTCAAAAAAGGAAGATTGCTTCTTTAAAGGAAAGACAAGAAAAAAAATATCATTTTCCTAATTTAGATATTTTAAGCATATTGGATGATCTTCTCCAAGGTAAACTTATTGAGCTTCCACTAATGAAACATCTGGAGTAAGT
The DNA here is from genome assembly GCA_948192965.1 of Dalechampia spathulata. Taxonomy (NCBI): domain Eukaryota; kingdom Viridiplantae; phylum Streptophyta; class Magnoliopsida; order Malpighiales; family Euphorbiaceae; genus Dalechampia; species Dalechampia spathulata. Next base: position 1,465 of record CANYBF010355790.1, read on the forward strand.
TTACTAGAGTAAGAATACAAATTACTGCAAGTACTACTGCTTGCTAGGTCATCTAATGGAGAAGAACTTTATGTTAAAAGATAAAATCATGGAGTTAAAGGTACAAGGTGTGATTGCTTTTCATAAAGAGAAGGCAAACACAAATATGACCACCATTGAAGATGTAAGCTCTAAAGCATTTTCTTTGATGGACATTAGTTTTGGGTTATTTGAACTCATAAGTATTGAAGTTCCTTATATTCAACACTTAGTGATGCATGAAGAGGCATTATAATCAAGCTATGATGCAGGGGGTAAAAATTTGGCTAACTCTAATGATGAATGGTGGATTCTTGTAACATGATGAAAGGGTCAATGCAAAAATATGCTGAAGTCAACAAATCCAAGTCCTAAAAAAACTAAGGTGGCGAGAAGAACATCAAAAGCTTCAAATAAGCTTAAAGCAAAGAAGTCAAAGTCCAAGAAAGTAAGAAAGATATCTTTATTCCCTCAACTAGACTTTAAATTTGAGCAAGAACCAAGGGTGCCAATTACTTTGGCTGATTACATGTATGATATTTTCACATGTTATCAGGTGGAGGGCGAAGAAGATTTAGTAGTACAAGACCAGGTTACAGGAAAGGAGATTTGTTCTTATTGTAACACTTGCAACTCATATGTGAAAGACAACACTTTCATTGAAGATGACTTGTTACTTGGCTCAAAGTTGCACATCCATTTGTTATTTATTACTGGATTCATTTATGAGCAAAAGATAGAATGAATCCTCATGGATGATGGTTCAATTGTAAATATTCTTGCTTTAAAGACATTGAAACAACTTGGGATCCTAGTGGATGAATTGATGCAAAGTAGGTTGATGATTCAAGGATTCAAATAAGGTCAAAGAGCAATTAGCAAGATCTATCTTAACTTATACATTGATGAAATGAAATCAAGTGTTTTATTTCATGTTATTAATGCTAAAATGACATATAATATGTTATTGGGTTGGGCATTGATTCATGAAAATAAGGTGGTGCATTCAACACTCTATTAATGCTTTAAGTATTATAGGAATGATGAAGTAAGAAAGGTAGTAGCTAATACAAATCCTTTTAGTGAAGTTGAGTCATACTTCATAGATGTCAAATTTTACTTGGAGATAAGTATGACAAATGAGTTGTAATTAGAGCCTAAAGCGACTAAGGAACTAGAAGATAAGAACTCTTCTGAAAGCAATAAAGGAACATATTTGAAAGTTCAATTATTTCCAATTGAGGGGAAGAGAGAGACTTCAATACAACTAAATAAGTCTTTGAAAGAAAGTCTAAAGCTACATTATGTTCCAACTTCAAGGAGAAAAGAAGGGTAAGCCTCATTCAAAGCTAAAAAGGATGTCAAACAGGATCTACAAGACTTGATCCTTTCACTGATAAAGTTGATAATATCAAAAGCAGGCACATCATTATTATTAGGGTTTATTCAACCATCAATAGGGTCCTCAGTAGAGCATGGAGAACTTTCGATAAAAAGGGTAAATGAGTTTGATCCAAATGCCTACAAGTTACTAGTTAAAGCTGGTATGAGTGAGAAGGCTACAACTTTGTTGATAAAAGAAGTAGAACTTGGGCAAAAAATAGAAAATATTAGGTTTATGAAAGCATTAAAAATATTTTACTAATACATCTTTTTTCTACATCATGAATTCTTCTTAAATATTAACTATGAAATTAAAACACACAACTAATTCAAATTAAAATGTTAAGTATGAAAAATAAAAAAGTAAAATATCTAGCTTGTTCAAATAAAAATATCTAATATATAATTAGTTTCACAAAATGTTTCATGTAATTTATGTAAGTTTACTATAAGATCATAAAAGGTTTACAAAAGACTACAAAAGGTCTACTTCAACTTATTTGTGTACCATAAGTTTTTTTAAATATTAAATATATAAAATAAAAATCAAAATTACAACATACGACATGTTTGAATAAAAGATATTAGATATACAATTAATTTCGTGAAGTGTTACAAATAATTTATTTAAGATTATTAAAGGATAATAAAAGATTTATTATAAGATTACAAAAGGTATACTTAAACTTACTTTACATATTATAAATTTTTGTAAAATATCTAATATAAAAAAATAAATTTATAATTTATTGAAATAAAAAATATTAGGTATTTAATTAACTTAATAAAATTACAAATATTTTACTAAAGAGATACAATTTATTTATTGAAATTTCTTTTTTCATCATATAATTTTTTAAAATAGTAAATATAAGACAAATAAATAAAGGTAAAAAATGAGGTAGTATATATTGTGTAAACAACTGAATATTTTAAAAATCAAAATAAAATAAAAATTAGTGTTTAAAAATAATAATATATCCTAAAATAGCTAAAAATAAAAAAAAACATGATTATGATAAATAATTTTTATTTTTTTAATGAAGTATATGAGGAATTAAATTAAAAAATAAAATAAAAATTTAAACTAAAAATCAAACGATATGGAGAGAAAAAAGAATTATAATTATTATAATTAACATTTTAATTAAAGAAAATATAGATTAATTTACCAAATAATAAAAATAAAAAAATAAAAAAATTGAATTATCATCAAAATAATGATATAAATTGAAGTATTAAAAATAGAGAAATTTTGAAACGTAAAAGAGTGGTAGTTAATGATAACAAAAATAATTATCAAATAATTAGAAATAATTTATAGAATTTGGGAGTAAAAAGGTTTTTAGTAAATATAAAAATTATTTTTACAATATATTTTTTAATGATTTTTAGGACAATTTTATTTATTTTATAATATGAATTTTAAGATCTTTAACAATTTATTACAAAAATAACAAATAATAAATTTTAAATTAATATGTAATTTTTTAAATATATCTTGTGATGCTCATCATTTATTTTTTAATATTCTTTTTTTTAAAAAAAAAAGTTTTCTGGCACGGTTGAAAAAATAAGTTGTGCTGATGGTATTTGGGAAAATGTCTCTATCTCATATCAGAAATATTATAAAGGATGTAATAAATTCAATTTATTATTTTAATATTTTTTCGATTAATTTTATTTTATATTTATGTGAAATTTGAAGTATTTAATTATATTTATTGTAATACCATATTTTGATAATAATTGAATCATAATTAAATTATCAAGAGGATTATAGAGTTTTAAAAATTTATATGAAAAGAATGAATATTTATCTTAGTTATTTATATTTTTTTCTCATATATTTATGAGATGTTATGTGTATTGAATGATTTTTAAGTGAACTTGGATGATATTTTGCATCAAGATAATTAGGAAATTTAGAATAATATATTGAAATACTCACTTGAGACATACAAACATGGAGTGGCATGAATTTAGCCTCAATTGATGAACGACATAAAATAATGTGATGTTTATGGAATTTTTGTAATTCATAGATTTATTAAATATGATTTTGATTATGTTATAATATTTTATAAAAAGTTTCACATATAATTTAGGTAAAAGCACGATAAAAGAAAGAATTAGTATGAATGAAGAATCTTAGAATATGATTCAAAAATTTAATATGGTAATCAAGAAATTTTATAAAATATTATTATATGAATTAACATTTAGTGAGGAATCATATTGAATAGATAAAATCTATGTATGTTACTTACATTTGGAAAAGTATTCGTGTAAATTATGCGAGGAATTTTTAATTGATAATCATGAATATTAAAAGATTGGGGATAATTATATTGTACCCATACTTTATCATTTAGACTTTAAAATTTTATTTGAAATGAACAAATGAAAGAAAGTTATTTTATTAGAATAATTGGAGTTTTCTAAACATTATCCAATAAATTTTTATGACTATGAAAATTATCCATAATAAAATGAATTCTAATTTAATCATATTTAGATTTTTTTGAATCATTTAAACAAGTTATGATACTTTAATTTTTATAAATGAAATTAGGTTGGAGAGTAGGATTAATGATGAAGTGACTTGAAATGATTATAGATAATAAATAAAAAGAAACAAAGAAAGAGGTTGGAAAAGGGGGACTAGCATGGTTTTGGGAGGAAAAAGGGGGAAATAGACATTGTTGGCTTCTCTTTAGACAAGGACCCTTCCCTTTGATTAACTAGTTAAATGGAAGGATTAAATTAATTAGTATGGAATGAACCAATAGGGTGTTGACAATTCTCTTACTTACCTAATTAAACCTTATCTTAATTAATCTTCTTTATGTCTATAAATAGGAGATAGGGTGGGGAAAAAATTAGAAAAAATAAGCCAAACTCTTGTTAAATTCACTCTCAAATTTCTCTAATTAAAAAAAAACTCTTACCTAATTCACTCTCAAATTTCATTCATCTTAAACATTAGAAAAAGAGATTTTAAACTTAACTAAGATCTTAAGGAGCTTAAAAGATGATTAGCTAGAAGGAAACACAAGAGAAGAATACGAGAAGTTGTTAAGCTTGTCATAAACCCACCAAAGCTTATATAGGAGGTATGGAGACATAAGTGCCTAAACCCTTTTAGGATTGTCTATGAAACAAGGAAATGGGTTTTGAATGTGTAGTATGGATGAATGCAAGTGTGATCATGTTTTGATAATATGGTAATGAATAATATTGGTTTTTAATAGAATGAAATGAAAAAAATAGTGAATAGGAATTAAGATGATGGATTATGTTATTAAAAGGTTTAAGAAGTATGAATGATATGAATATGTGTTGTTTCCATTATTTTGATCTTAAAACTCCAAAACAAGCATTCTAGAGGCTAGAGATTACATTAGAAAATGTCTAGAGTGTTTAATAGTTCAACATGAGTCATGTTGAGGGCAACATGAGTCATGTTACTTGTGAAAGAATGGTAAATTTGGCGATTTTGAGGTAACACAAGTCATGTTGAGCTCAACATGACGTATATTACCCTTTTGAAGTGAGAAAATTATGTCTAATGATCAACACAAAGTCATGTTAAGAGTAACATGACTTGAGTTACATGCGTAAGAGTGAAAAATAAGTTACAAAGACTAGTTAGAGTTGAGTTATGCCTACCTTAACTTAAGTGTCTCAATTAAAATTCATAATTTATCAAATTTGACAATGAAAAATGAGAAATTAAACTAAAATAAGATATGAATTATGAATAAGAACCTAAGTGAGATTCTTATACATATATAAGTGTAATGAAATACCAAGATAATAAACTAACAATCCTAAGTGCAAACATCTCATGATAAAATTTAGAAATATAACTAGGATAAGAAAAAAAGGATAGATCTAGAGATCTACTCAAGTCATGTTCAGGGTAGGCTAAGTTGAGTTACAAGTATAAGAGTAAAAAAAAAAAAAAAGAGTTCTAATGACTAGTTTGGGTTGAGTTACTTCCATCTTAACTTGAATGTTCCAAATGAACATAATAATTGGTCAAATTTGAGTATGAAAAGTGGGTATTTAAATTGAAGTGAGATGTGAATTATAAACAAGGATCTAAATGAGATTTATATATGTATTTACACACACATATATAAAGGCGTAACAAAATACCAAAACATTAAACTAACAATACTATCACATCCATCATCTCTGTATATTTGATTATGCTTATAAAGTATGATTATCACTTACCACGATTGGTTTAATAATGCAAGTTCAAAAATTATTTAATTGATGGTGTAAGGTAAAATTGGTATCGGTTACTTTTCTAATGCATATAAATGCAAGTTATATATAATTAGAAGGTATATGAGTTGAAAATCATTAAGTGATAAATTCAGTGACTAATGATTTATGTAAAAAAAAAAGAAATAAAAATGTTTAATGAAAAAGAATTAAATACTTGATATGGATAAATAATTAAGTTGAGGAATGAGATGTATTGATTTTAGTATAGGCAAGGAAATTGAAATTTATTAATTAAAAACTTATGAAAGGAATGGTAAAGTATTAATTAATGGATTTATTAATCTTTTTACGGAAGCTTATTCTACTGAACTAGGTATCAAAAATACCAAGTATGAACCTTCTATGATAAAAAATCAAAAAAGAATATAATGGGAACACATAAGTAAGAATATGGAATAAAAAGCTATAAGAAATAAGCACATACAACTATAAAGGATAAAAAATTGATAAAGGGGATAAGATTCAATGTGATGATAGTTGTATATAATAATATTCATATATATGTTGATTATGGGATATATGTATGTGAGTTATGAAACTTATTCAATGAGATGATGAGACTAATTGCATTTTTATTTATGTAAATTACTTTGTAAAAAATATGATATGCGATTATGCAATGCATATGATAATGACATACATATGAGAAATATGAAAATGAACATAAGCTTACAAGTGTCTTGGTGTGGTGGTTGGATATGTGAACGAAGGATATGGAGGCATTAATGCTATTTAAATAAAGAAAATAATATGGAAAAGAGATGTTATTGCATGATAACAATGTATGTTGAATATTTATTTTCTTATGCTTAGGATTGGAACCTAGCATTGAATTAGGATTATGAAATGATTACAATGACCTATTCATGATCTGTAGTATTTAAGCATTCTCATTAAGTAATTATGCTTAGCACAAGTTGGTTTACTTGTGTAAGTAAGGACATTGTACATGAGTAGCAGAAATTTGATTATGTCAACAGATATAAGGATTGTCAAGGTTATGGTGATATTGGATTTTAATTATATGTTTGAACATGGTCAATGGAGAGTTATACCTTACACCCAGTTTGAGTTTTGATGGCATATTATTTTCCTAATGGTCTATAAGAACATGTTTAATCTAGGTGCATATAGAATTAAGGTGGTTAACTTTTATGTGTTGAATGATCAAATGGGAAGTCACTCTTGTAACTCTATGATGCACCCTATCATATCTTTTTATGTACAATTGGCATGTTCGTAAGTCTTATATGGTTTGTTTATCTATCAAGTAATTATTATGTATTTTAAATGTATTCCTACTTTTATTTACTAGTGGGGATGTACCGGGTTACCCTTGTAAAAGAATTATACTTTTATGATATTAATAATATATTGAATGATTTTTGAAAATGGATGTTCTTGAAATAGATTTTAACTAGGTTACATAAGCTTAATGTATTAAATTATTGATGTATGTTTTAAATATTAACTACATTGGAGAAATTTGAATAGCTTTAAAGGAATCTCAATCATCAACTATTTTAAATTTATGATCTTCATTTAACTAAGTGATTTAAGATCACTATTTATTTAAACAAATATGATTCTAAAAAAGAGAATTACCAAATCAATACAGAAAATGTTTACCAAACTCATTTATAATAATGTTATTTTATTTGGTTTATACATAATTTACGAAGGATATTTTGAAAGTTAAAGTGAGGGTATGGTTTCAAAGAATTGATTTGTTAAGGATACTAAAAGAAGAAAATTATTAATGACAATTCGATAATACAATTTAATTAAGTTATAACAAGATGCTTTATGTTGTGGTTTAATTAGCATGTAATAGTTGGGATGTTATATTTATACACTTTCTTTATATTTTATTGTATTTATTTTTAATATTTTTTTCTTGCTATTCTTTTATTATCCTAACCATTTTGTCTTTCATTATCATTATCATCTTCTTCTTTTTCTCGACCCTCGTCTTCTTGTCCTCATTTTTTCTTCTTTTATAAATAAAAAAAGAAAAATATTAGATTTTATCAAAGGTAAAGATTATCAAAAGAAATTATCAAATTTAATCTTCTATGAACCTTTTTATAAGGATTTTCTTCTTCTTTTTTTCTTTCAAAATTAAGATTCATTATTTAAAAGTCAATATTCATTATCAACTATCATCGTTCATTGTTCACCACCATCGTTCATCATCAATTTATGTTGTTGTTTCTTTGTCTTCATCATCCTTCTTCTTTGATTTGTCCTTTACAATTTTTTAAACTTTTTTTTTAATTTTTGTAGCAGTATTATTGAATATTTATCACATCTATTTTTTAAAAAACAGTCTATGTAGTTTTGTAAATATAAGTAGATAAATTTTTGAAATAGTATTGTTGAATGTTGAATATTATTTTACTAGATCTGTTTTTTTGGAAAACCTGTGTAATTTTTTGAATACAAATAGATATAACAGATCAATTTTTAGAGTAGTATTATCAAATTTGTTATGTATTATTGAATATTATGAGATCTATTTTTTTAGGTAAGATTTGTACAATTTTATGTACATGGGTAGATAAGGTAGATAGAAATACATCTATATAAATATAGGTAAATATGTAAAAATATATGTATCATCATATTAAAAATTAACATAAAAATTTTTGAGTCTAAATTAATTTTTTTCTGATGGATAGTATTGTATGAAAATATATTTTGTTTCTATGAATTTATTATTTTATTAATATTTTCAATATTATATTATATAATACAAGAGTTTTGTCATATAAAATTATATTATTATATAATATCATTTTATAATATAATTTTTATCTTCTTAAAATTATATTATTATATATATTATTTAAGATTATATTATAATGAATAATATAGGTCATAATAAAATTCTATTATTATGCTTATTATTTTTGTAATATAAATTTTATTATATTAAGAATCTATTATTATAAGTATTACTTAAAATTATATTATAATAACAAAAGATTAAACTTATATTTTTGATTACTTTCTTTATATTAATTTAATTCATTTTTATAATAAAATTAATTTAATTTAATTATACATTTTTAAAATAATTATATATTAACGTGTAATTCATCATAATTTATTTTAATATAAAATAAAAATAAAAATTATTACAATATGAATCACTTAAAATTTTATTATAATATATAACTTTGATCATAAAAATCCTACTATTGTACAAAATATTAAATTAGATAATAAATCCATTTTATTTATTCAAAACAGTATCACAATTTCTAATATAAAATTCTTGTAGCTTCTAATACTTGATCTTAAATCAAACTTGAATTTGAGAAATAACACTTTTATTGAACTTGATTGATGAATTTTTTAAAAAATACTCTAATAAACTTGAAAACACCTTAATTTTCTTAGAATTTGGAGAACTTTAAATCTTAACTTTAATAGAGTTTTGAGCTTGATATTTTATCTCAAAAATTTGTGTTATATGAAATGAGGGAGTTCCTTTATTTGTAATGATATAAGGAAGCCATGTGACAAATAATAAATTTACATGGATAATTATTATTTCATTTATTGTTATTTTAAAATCTTAAATTGGTAATTTTAAAACTATATTTATTTATAATTAATTCAAATTATTATTGTTTAGTTTTTTATTTATTTCAAGTAGATAAAAATAAAAATAATTATTTATTAAAACTATTAGTATTTAGTTTTTTATATTTATTTTAGTTATGTAAAAATAAAATTTGTATTTATTTGTAAACTATTAATATTTAGTTTTTATATTTATTTTAGATACATAAAAATTAAAATTAGTATTTATGTTTGAATATGAATACAATTCATTTAAATAAAAAATATTTTTTATATAAAATTAGATAATAAAAATTATTTTTAACAAATTAAACCATAAGATAATACAAATAATTAGTAATTGTATTTGATTTTAAATAAAATTCTTAAATAAAAATTAATTTTTAAATATTGTATGGTAAATTTAAAATATTAAATAAAATAAATTTAGAGAAATTTATTTTTGTCTACCCTCTCTTCCATTAAATGAAAATACAAATTAAAACTATAACTATTTTATATAAAATTAGATAAAAATTTAGTTTTATAATTTAAAACTATTACTATTTAATATTTATATTTATTTTATTTTATATAAAATTTGATAAAAATTAATTTTTATGAATTAAAATTACTTTTCTATATAAAATTAGATAAAATTAGTTTTAATAATTTAGGTAGATAAAAACGAGTATTTGTATTTGAATTTGAATAAAATAAAAATTAAATTTTATTTGAAATTAGATAAACATTATTTCTTTATAAATTAAAATTATAAACTATGTTTGATTAGATACAATATAATCATTTATGTAATATAATCAATCAAATAATACAATGCAATGAATTTTTCATTACATTTTATGCATTACATTATGTGGGTTTGAATGAGTTGTAATAAAAAATACATCTATTTTTTTAGATATATTTCATTAATATATGATACAATATATTAATGATTACCTAAATATTGATCATTATATTAATATTATGTAATCAAACAAGGTAATCAAATAGGTAACATAATCATTATTATATCACATAAGTGAATATGCGCAACCAAATGAGATGTAATTACTTTACATAAAATTACATAAAAATTAATTTTTATAAATTAAAAAAATTACTATTTTATATAAAATTTGAAAATATAACTTTTATAAATTGTAATTATTAATATTTAATTTTTATAGTTATTTTATTTATTATATATAATTTGATAAAAATTAATTTTTATAAATTAAAACTATTAATATTTAATTTTTTATTTGTATTTTATTTTATCTAAAATTAAATAATGAAAATTAATTTTTTTAAACTTAAAATTATTACTATTTTGATTTTTTATTTATTATATTAATTTTACTAAAAAATGAGTAATTGTATTTTAATTTAAATAGAATTTTTTTAAGTAATAATCATTTTTATATGAAATTAGATAAAATTAATTTATATAAAAATTGAAGGAGAAGGTAGATTTGTATTTTCTCTTATATGTTTCTTCTTTTAATAAATTATAATATTTTGATATAGAGTTTTATCTATCCTATCTACCCAATGGTATATATAGTAGAAATGTTCATATATTTTATGATATATAAGTGTATATGATAGATAAAGTTTATGATAAATATTGTAGATATGTTTATCTATCTTATAATTATCACACCCCAACCGGTGTAACATGCTCCCGTAGCGTAATTATTAACTCTCCAAGTTAGAAAATTGATAATCACCCTACAAGGTATACATACAATTAACCTGTTATAGCAATAATAAAAAAAAATTGTAACGATGTAAAATATATTATCTGGTGCACCATCTATAATCAATCAATGGTTACGTCAAACTGAATTTTACTATACAATAAATATTTATTTTATTTCACTAGCAGTTTACTCTGATTATACATTTAAACAACTCTTATAATATTTTATTATTCATTTACAAAATATCCTTGATGATACCATTATAATTTACATCGTTATATAACATAGTAGTTTTTATGTTATGACTAACTTTTTTGTCAAAATATTATAAAAGAGAGTTGCACGTAAATCGAAATTATAGGAGTCTATCTCGAAGTTTAGGTTCTCTACAAAAAAGTTACTATTCCTCTGAACCGACTGTTGACTGCTAATCCCCTTGCTCTCTAGTATCACTAGTGTTTATATTCATCAATTGATAAACGTTGAGAATAATCTTAATGGTACTAGTAAAAGAAATAATCATAAACAATTTATCAATCGTATAACATCATAATAATAATCATTTTAATATAATTAAATCATCTTAATAAAAATATCATTCTGTACGATCGTATTCAGTTTATCGAATAATATTATCACCTGTTTTTAATTCCACTATTCATTTGTAACATCTAATGTATAACCATAATTTATTTATAATATATCTCAATATCACTTTCAATAATCAATTACAACCTTATACATTGTGATCCCATTAATAAATATGTAATATACGATGACATATGTCTTTTTGAGAATGCAATTATGAATTGCACTCTCCCTCTGCTTTTTTATGTATTATCCATCAGAATGTATCACATACAACATTCAATCATTGTGCATCATTTCCCGTACTAGGTCCATCATACCAGTACCTCTCATTCCCATAGGAACATCTCATTATCTCTGGTTCAACAAATGGAACCCATCATTTCTCTCTGATTCCATATAGGAATCCAATTTTGTGACCCAATACATATCATGATCATTCTTTGTTTAATTTCATACTCACGCCTCCTTTATACCTTCATGTTATGTCATGTCATGTTTCATGCAGAAATGTGCGTATGTATATGATATGGTATATGAATATGAAAATCCTCACGGAATAGGCAACACGTGTTTGTTTTATAGTGGTTCCGCACTAACTCTTGCCTACGTCCACTTCTCCTAAGTCTCGACTTAGGGTTCCACTAAATCACAATCAATTACAATAAGGATTCCATAAATGAATCCTAAACCCCAGTGTTTTCTAGGCTCACACTCAAACCTTTACAGAATCAACCTCACAAACTCTCAATTACAAATTAATGCCCAAGCATTAATCATACACCAACCCACAAAAGCAAATCCTAGCTTTTCATAAGTAGGAATACAATAAATGAGAGTTTACAATTGCTAGATACATAAAATACAATTAGACTTACTTGTTCTTGATAATAAAAGCTCAATGGAAAAATTACTCTGCAAAACTAGCTATTAGGAAGAAAGATATGAAAGTTCTATATAGAAAATAGCCGTTAGAAAGGGTTTAAAACCTTTCTTAAAAGTCAGAAACGGTTGTACCTATTTTTGTATGCCTGTACAGATTTAAAAATCTCTTTGGAAAAATGGAAGGGAAATGCGGTACGGTCATACCAATATTGGTACGTCCATACCAAAACAATTTTCCTGACAAGGAATTTTCTTGCAAGCTCACGTATGGCCATATCACCTAATGGTACGCCCGTACCACAACAAGTTTACTGACAAACCAAATTCCTGCGAGCAACGGTATGCTCGTACCAATCAATGGTACCCCCGTACCATGCTCAATCAAATAGTACTGACTTGGTACGGTTAGCTGTATGACCGTACCACTCAACTAAGCAATTTGGTACGCCTGTACCAACACAAAAACATACATAAAAATGGCAAATAACTTAAATTGACTCACATGTGATGCACACATCAAAACCTAGGGTCTAACAATCTCCTCCTTTTTGATGTTAGCAATCAATTTAAGTTCAATTTATGAAAACTCATTTAAATGAAATTTTGATTTGAAAAATTTTGGAAATCTCCCCCTTTATTTTAGAATTCATGCCATGCAACTATAAGTTATCAAACAAGCACAAAGAAAGAAGAAATGTAATAAATATAATCAAAAAAATTAAAGATAATTAGAACACATTATCAAATTCAGTCATAATCAAAGCAAATAACACTAAGCAAATAAAAATAGACCAAATAAGATAATGATAATGAACTAAATAAACATCATATAAACATTATATATATATAACATCAAAAAGATGTTCAGTACAATGATAAAATCAAAAATAAAAACATAAAAACTAACTAACATCTCCACTAACATCAAGTCATAAGACATTTCCCCCTTTGACAACATCAAAAACAATCACTATGGGTCTTGAAGAGGAGGTGGACTTGGTGGAGGAATGATAAAAGGCTCTACCATAAGGCTGATGGAGTGAAGAGTCTCAGAGGTAGAGGTCTAGAACTCGTGGAAGTTTGTGACATGCTGATCGAGCTGCTGTGTAAGATGTCTAAGCTGTTGATCAATTTGATTGAAATGACACTCAAAAAAAATCCAAGCAATCGAGTTGAGCTAAAATAGTAGCAAGCTACTGAGAAGTGGAATCTGAAGAAGCAGTAGCGGTTGGAGTAGAAGTAGTAATGGCAGTTAGAGCAGTAGGATCAAGAACTGCAGCAGATGAAGAAGATCCGCCAGAGAAATGATGCTGTCATTTACGGCTAAGAGCCGCCTGGAGTGTAGCGTCAGTGGATGGATCAGAAGGGTCGAGCTACTCTGCAGGTGTATCGTCTGGAAGTGGAACCTGTAGGCACTGACAAACCTCTACAGCGCGATGGCTGTAGATAGAAACAGTGTCATTAGGAAGATCTAATGACCTAAGATGATCGAGTAATCGTGAAATATACTTAGCATGAATGACGAACTCATCCTCAGGAGTGCGCTTAAAGAGCATAGAGTGCTCAATGAACAACAGGTCAAGGTCAGGACCTCTCGGTCCAGGGGAGGGATGAGTGAGGGAAAAGGCATGCAGCTCCTGGCATATGTGATGAATGAGGGGTCCAAATAAAATAGTCCTGATAGGCTGCTTCTAAATGCTAACCTCATGGAAAGAGTGTCACACCCTATCCCGATGTAACACGCTCTCGTAGAATAGTTAATAATTCCTTAAGCAAGAAAATCATTAAATATTCCATAAAGGATCTCTAACTTTTTTTTTCTTCTTTGTGAATTATAAAATCCAATATATCAAATGCATTCTCATTACATCATCAAACCATCATTTATTATATATGCTCTGAATATGACATTAAACATGATATCTTAGTATTGATATTACACACGACAATAGTATATTACACAAATGGTATTGCCATTAAGGTTAATTTAATAAGTTCCATATATCTACAAACACACGATGGAGTATGTTACATTGGTCCCAAACTGCTTTAAGATGGAGATTCTTCAAAATCACAACCTCCTTTGACTGTAGACCGATTAACCTAAATTCTCGCTTGAAGGTCCTGGTCTTGCATTTATCAAATGACAAACGTTGAGTATAAAACTCAGTGGTGCTATAAATGAGTAAAAGACATAAATCCATATCATAAATATCACATTGAGGTCAAATTATAGCAATCCAATATTTAGTAACATTACTGTATCATATCATGCAATAATGGAAATGATTTCCATAAAGGAATATATTATAACTTTTCCTATATCAACATTACTCTGTACCTATCTCTGCATAGGCACAATTGCAGTGCATATATTATTCCATTCACTATGCTATCACGATAAATGAATGATAATGTATGTCTGTGAGAATGCATTCATGCTTTGCATTCTCCCTCTGATTTTCCTATATCACTTTATCTCTTTTCTGTGTGATTGTATACAATCTCGTACTGGGTCCATTTCTCTATGTACCGGTACTGTATCATCCTCTGGTTCCTGTAGGAACATAACATTTCTCTATGGTTCATAATAAGAACCTATACTATATGATTCCATCAAGGGAATCGATAATAACTGTATGACCCAATATGTTTTCATTAATTACTTCTTTATAAAACTCTTTCTTTTTCCTCTTATACCTTCTGTATGATATGTCATGAATGTCTCTATGTATAGATGTTTCGTGACATGATGCATAAATGATGTATTAATGATCATAGAGTACCATCCATAATATAAGCTCTTTACTTTGCTATTACAAGTAGTCAACTGTGAAAAGCAGTTGAATGGGTCAAGAAGTGAAAAGCACAAACCTACTATCGCTTTACCCTTATCGATAGCTTATGGAGAATTCTGAGTCTCGTCCATTACACCTGTATCATTTTCATGTTACATCCATTTAGTAAAGTCATTCATGTTTTGTACTTGACTTATCATCTTAAAGAATCCATATTCATTCATGATAAGTAACCATTAATAAACTTTGAATAACAGTAAGCATATAAGCATGATTCCATTTACAACATTCATCTTAATCACTTTACCATATAATTTCATCATTATAACTCATATACATCCTTATTCAAATGTTGAACATGTAAAACCACACTTAATAACATGTTTCATTCATTTTTAAACTTCCTAAAATCATGTATAAGTTTCATGGATCATACATCAAGTTTCCCCCATTAAAAACCACTTAAAAACAAGTCTTAAGAGTGCACATGAGTCATGCACAGCTTACATGAGTCGTGTAGCACTCGGCCCTTGTAAAATAAATGTGTTTTAAGATGCCCGCATGTTACACAAGTCATGTAGCTCATCCATGAGTCGTGTAGAACTCGTCCACCACCAAAAACACCTCTTTTTCACCATTTTTCAGCACCCAAAACACCTCCAAATGGTTCCCTAAGCCTCCTAACCCAATACCATGACCAAAACACCTTAAAATCACTTTCAAAACTTACCAAAAACACCAATCAAACATCATTTAAAATCCAAACCATAATTTAAACTCAAATCATACATCAAATACAACACAATCTACACAAAGAGCATGTTTTATTATCCTTAAAACTAATTCAACATTTCTATACCATAACTCACTTTCACATGCAACTAAATCCCATTTTAACATATAAACACATTATTCTATCATGTTTTCAAATGAACTAAAGGGTTACACAATTTTTCCCCCAAAAATAATGAAGCCATAAATGTATCCAGCATAACAACAACCTTGAATTCAAGCTATCATCAAACATAATCACTCCTCCATAAATCATTAAGCCTAACAAACCCTCTAAATACCTTAAACATCATTTACATACTATAATCATTAACTAACATAACTAATTCATTAAGGTTTACATAATCATTACACATCAAAATAGAAATTGGTTTGGTTATACGTAATATTAAATTCAACACTTCTACTTTCTTATTCCTTCATCTTTCAATCCGATTCTCCCATTTATACATAATCAACACAACCCTCTAATAACTTACTTCTTCCATTAAGATGTAATAAAAGATAAAGAAGATGAAACTTGAGGAGACCATATAGAACACCAAAAGAACATTAAAACTAACATCTATGCATGATTTACCTTAGAAGAGTGCTATGTTCTTTTAAGGAAAAATGAAAAGAAGAAGGGATGAGGAAGAACCGTATGATGGAAGGGAAAAAGAATAAAAGTCCTAATTTGCTTCCTATAATAAGATAAGACTCAAATTATTTTATTTCTTTTTTTATTTTATTTTATTTACACTTAATTAGGAAGGGTCTAATCATATATGGATACTTGGCATACCCATATTAATTCCTTCCACAATCTTCTTTCCCCTCCTCCTTATTAATTAAAATATCATCCTTTTTATATCATGATAATAATTTAGACATAATAATTTAGATATACATGGCATATAACATGGTTTCCAATAATAACTTTATCTTTTCATAAAAGGCCATTTGTGTTCTACCTTTAACTTATATATAACATTGCTTCTAACTGTACTTGAATTTATATTTACCCATCTTAAACTATACTTTACCACATAATAACACGTTAAACATGCCAAAACATCACTTTACATACATAAATTCCATTATAGAGTTTCATCCAAGGCATTCAACAAAAACATACCGATAAGCATCTTTAGTGTATATTCATTACTTTAATTATCTTTTCACTTTATTTTCATTTCTTTCTCTATAAATTACATATCATATGGAATTTCCTTAATCTATAAGATATTTCATTTCATATTTATCGTGTCAAAGCATTTATGCATCATATGTTATTCATGCATTTCATGCACAAATCAATCATTCATTGTATCGTATGCATAAAATACATATGCAAAGGGATGTTGTGTGTGTGGATGTGACAAAGATATTTAAAGCCAATGTCCAGATTGGATAGGGGTACCCGTGACCATACAGTAGAGAAAGATAAGGTCAGGGCCTGTAATGGTGTCATTAGACTCGGATCTCCTGAAGATAAGATAGAAGATTAGTCTATGATAATAGAAAAGGGCAGGAGAATTGAGGCATGAGGCCTTCTGTCTCAAAGGGAAAAAAGCAGTATCGAGGGCTATATCCCTCCAGAAGGCATTGTGGTCAAATACCACGGATTTGGCATTCGAAATTCCATCGGTGTGGAAACCAAAGAGAGCATCAAACTCGGAAGGAGAAAGAGAGTGATGCCTCCGGAAGAGTCGGAAGGTGTAGGAGAAAGAAGTAGATAAAGAAAAGGTTTGTAGGAACTCAAGAGCTATAAACTGTATGAAGTGGTTAGGAATAAACATGAAATTTGATCAACCTACATTGGCCAAATATCTTAAAATGTCATCCTCCAATCTGGTCTGATGGAGAGTAAGATGACATGTGAACCAAGATTGAGAGAAAACTTTCTCACTCAGAATAGATGTCCTAACTGTAGAAGCAGTAATGGCACTCTGAAGGCCAGAACCAGGATGTACTGTACGTTTGGCTCTCCGTGAGGAAGAGTCACTGCGATCACCGAGAGTGGACATAGTAAAAATCAATAAATAATAAATAAAACATAGGTACTGAAGTTAAAAATACAAATTTTTTTAAAAAATGGCAGAGTAATGATGAGTTTTTAAAAAAAACTCAAAAATGGTACCTGCACGGAAATCAATAAAATTTGACATACAGTACCTAAATACAATCCTAAGCAATAAACTCTAAAGAACCTAGAGATAAAATAACCTAGAATGATTAGAAAATCAAAAAGTTGAAAAAGCCAGTAAAAAGCAATGAAACAGTAAAAATGGAATGTAAAAATAGAGTGAAATGAATGAAAAAAAAACCATAATAAGGAGTAAAAGTGCAGGCAATGGAGTTTGGAGGGGTTAGAAACTGATTTCAAAGGATTTAGCCAAGTATTTTGAGAGAAAATTGAGTGAAAAGTCAGTGAAAAATTGAAAAATGTTGTTTAAAAACTAATTTTCATGTCGTGTATGGGGGTACGTCCAGGGCGTACGGCCATACGAGCCAAAAACACCTTGAAAATTCATATCGCGTACGGGCGTATGGGTGATACGTACGACCATACCAACTAGAGATGTTTGGAATTCATGATCGCGTACGGGCGTACAAGAAAGGCGTACGGCCGTACGAGGCTCTCAGCTGAAAAATTTAAAAAGAACGCTTACGGGCGTACCAAATTCGGTACGACTGTACCACATGGCATAAGGGCGTACTAAATTGAGTAACGACCGTACCAAACATTGCCAGAATTAGTTGAATTGATCATTGAAGATCCATATGGGCGTACCAAAGGTCGTATGGCCGTACGGGGATTAAAAAAGAAAAAAATTTTAAGGAGTTTTCTAATTTTTCTTAAAGTTTTTAAAGTCCACCAATCACTCCTATTTCAAAAATGACCCATCTATCATTCCTAATTCATGTTTGATGAAATTTAAACGTTTTTCACTCAGGGGTTTTGTAAAAATATCTGCCAACACAAATATTGTAATCCCTTAATTATTATTGAATCCAAAGTACTTGAGCACAACAACAACCTACGAATATGTATTCAGGTTTAGCAGTAGACAAAGATACATAATTTTGCTTCTTGCTAAACCAAGAAACCAAGCAATTACCTAAGAAATGATAAGTACCTAAGGTACTTTTCCTATCTAACAAATTTCCAGCAAAATCAGTATCAGAATAAGCAATCAAATCAAAAGAATCATTCCTAGCATACCACAAGCCATAATGCATTGGACCAATCAAATATTTGAAAATACGTTTTACTGTACTCAAATGCGATTCCCTAGGAGATGATTGAAATCTAGCACACATACATACAACAAACATAATATCAGGTCTAGAAGCAGTTAGGTAAAGCAAGCTACCTATCATACCTCTATACTTCTTTTGATCTACTTGCTTACTGCTTTCATCTAATGAAAGTTTTATAGTCATGCTCATTAGCATTTTACTAGCCTTTGTATCTTCTAGTCCAAATTTCTTTAGCATTTCTTGTGTATATTTGATTTGATTGATGAAGATCCTATCTTCACATTGCTTGACTTGAAGTCCTAGGAAATACTTTAATTCTCCCATCATGCTCATTTTGAATTCTCCCTGCATACACTCAGAGAACTTCTTGCACAATTTTTCATTAGTAGCACCAAATATGATATCATCCACATAAATTTGAACAAGTAAAATATCATGTTTGTAATGCTTAATGAAAAATGTAGTGTCTGCTTTGCCTTTGTCAAAGTCATGATCAATGAGAAATGAACTTAACCTATCATACCAAGCTTTAGGGTCTTGTTTAAGGCTATATAAAGCTTTGGTAAGTTTAAAAACATGGTTTGGAAATTCAAAATCTTCAAAACCAGGGGGTTGAGCAATATAAACTTCTTCATTTATAAAACCATTTAGAAAAGCACTTTTTATATTCATTTGAAAAAGTTTAAAGTTCATATGAGATGCATATGCCAACAACATTCTAATAGCTTCTAATCTAGCTATA
The DNA here is from genome assembly GCA_948192965.1 of Dalechampia spathulata. Taxonomy (NCBI): domain Eukaryota; kingdom Viridiplantae; phylum Streptophyta; class Magnoliopsida; order Malpighiales; family Euphorbiaceae; genus Dalechampia; species Dalechampia spathulata. Next base: position 21,498 of record CANYBF010355790.1, read on the forward strand.
GATGTGAATGTTTCATCAAAATCTATTCCTTCCTCTTGACAATATCGTTGTGCTACTAGTCTAGCCTTATTCCTAGTTATAACACCATCTTCATCAAGCTTATTCCTAAACACCCATCTTGTGCTATTAGTCTAGCCTTATTTCTAGTTATAACACCATCTTCATCAAGCTTATTCCTAAACACCCATCTAGTTCCTATAATCGACACGTCTTTAAGCTTAGGCACTAAGGTCCACATCTTATTCCTATCAAATTGGTTCAATTCATCTTGCATAGCTAACACCCAACTATCATTATTTAAGGCATCCTTAACATTCTTAGGCTCTATTTGAGAAATAAATGCAAGATTATTATGAATATCCTTAAATTTAGATTGTATAGTTACCCCTTTTGATGTATCACCTATCATATGTTCCTTGGAGTGCCCTTTTGGAAATTGCCAGTCCTTTGGAAGATCATGCTCGATATGTGTAGTAGCTAAGTGAGGAGGAAGATCATTCAATTCTTCCTTATCAACATCTTTTGGTGCAATTTCTTATTGATGCTCTTGTTCTTCATTTTGCTTCAATAAGATTCCTGTATCATCCTCAACATTATCCTTTCTTGGACCAAGGGGGTTAGTTTCATCAAAAACAACATGCATAGATTCCTCTACAACCAAAGATCATTTATTGAACACCCTATATGATTTATTAGATGTGGCATACCCTAAAAACAAACCTTCATCAGTTTTTGAATCAAATTTTCCAAGGTTATCCTTGGTGTTTAAGATGTAGCATTTGCATCTGAATACTCTAAGGTACAAAATTCTTGGTTTTATACCATTCCATAGCTTATAAGGAGTTTTATTTAAAATTGATCTTAAATGAACTCAATTTGTGACATAACAAGCGATATTGACCGCTTCAGTCCAAAAGTAGGATTGTAATTGATACTCGTTGAGCATTGTACGTACCATGCCACAAAGAGTTCAGTTTTTTCTTTCAATTAACCCATTTTGTTAAGGAGTTCTAAGAGATGAAAAATTATGATGAATGCCATGCAATTCATAAAATGATTTAAAACTTTCATTTTGAAATTCTTTTCCATGATCAATTCTTATTGAGGAAATGTAATAGTCTTTTTCATTTTGCATTCTTTTTGTTACATTGTGAAAAGCATTAAATGCATCATCTTTATGAGCTAAGAATGAAGTCTAAGTAAACCTCGAGTAATCATCTACGATCACAAGTGCATAATGCATACCACATAAACTAGCTACTTTAGTTGGTCCAAACAAGTCCATATGCAATAATTGAAGGGGTTTAGAGGAAGTTACCTTATTTTTCACCTTAAATGAGGATTTTACCTGTTTTCTCATTTGGCAAGCTTCACATACCTTGTCCTTTGCAAATTTGATCTTTGGAAGTCCTACAACATGTTCGTTCTTCCCGAGATCTCTGATGCTTTCGAAACTAGCATGTTCAAGTCTTTTATGCTAAAGCCATGAGTCCTCACTTATAGAAACAAGATACTTCACATTCTTGTTAGGAATAGAATCTAAATCAATCATATAAATATTTTCTATCCTATCTCCTTAAAAAAACTAGTTTATCATCACTAATTCTATAAACAAAACAACCTTTTAGATCAAAAACAACCTTCAAACCATTATCACACAATTAACTAATGCTAAGTAAGTTATGTTTTAATCCTTATACTAATAAAACTTTGCTAATAGAAAAGTTGGAATTCTTACCAACCTTACCAATTCCAACAACTTTACCTTTGGCATTGTCTCCAAATGTGACATTACCTCTCTCATATTCTTCAAGATTAGAAAAGAGGCTTGCATTACCAGTCATATGCCTTGAGCATCCACTATCGAGATACCATTTATTTTCACTAATCTTGGATCTTAAGCATACCTATTAAACACAAATGCATTTACTTCTTTTTAGGTACCCAAATGTGTTTGGGCCCTTGAGGGTTAGAAGCATTTATATCATCACTCCAATGCATTTTCCTAATAAAACATCTATTGGTTGTATGCCCCTTTTTATTGCAATAATTATCACGCCCAACCCATACCTGGAGTAACATGCTCCCGTAGCATACACAACGACCTCTCGTAAGGAGAATCGCCATATATACTACAAGGGATATGTATACATGCATTATAGACATCGTATGGGGATCACGTATAATGGTGGTGCAAAGGTCATAATGTACTAATGTAAAACCTGGATGTCTCAACATACATTCAATTGAATGAATATGCCATATATATAGACACAGATTCATCCTTATACAAGGGTTCTGAATAATTACAATGTCCCTAACAAAGTTACCACCAAAATATAAATATTTACTGCTTCTATAATTTGTACAAGCTACAATAACAAGCTAAACAAAAATGGAGTATGTGTGGCTGTCCCAAGACCACCTCGAGAATAGGATTGCTACCGAAACTAACTCTCTCTGCTGACACGAGCAATCCCTTCTTGAGACCCTCAATTGTAGGCTCAGAACCTGCGTCCATCAATTGATAAATGCTAAGTCAAAGACTCAGTGGTGCTAGTATCATATAGTCGCAACACATAAATAACATACAGTCAAGCCACATGTCAATCAAGCACATTCACACATAGATACAATGGCATGTCATGTATCCTCTCCTTTTGTTTCCCTCATTCCTTTTCATACTCTCACACTCCTTTGTTTTTCCATCATTATGCACAATGTTCTACCATGCTGGGTCCCTGTATGTACCGGTACTCAACTCCCAAAGGAGGGCATTTACTATTTGGGTCTTTAAACCCCTTTATCTTTTAAACTGTATGTCTCGAGACTTAACTCCCGTAGGAAGGCACTATAATATATACGATTCCATTATGGAACCCTGTCATATATGACCCAACATGCCTTTTTCCTAACCTCTCTCACTCGCTTTCTTTTATGCAGGCTTCCTCGTCTCATGAAGATGCATTAATGCTAAGTTATCACGTAACATAACAAATAAGGGATGCCTTTTTAAGCAATCATTAATCTCATATCATAAACACATAGCAACATATGAGGATTGATCCCCAAGCATCAATTTCTTAGCCATACTTGGCCTAGAAGCGAAAGAAAAAGCAAATAAGGCAACTACCACAAACTAGCACAAACCTGGGATAAGCTACTTCTAGCCCATAATCCGAAGACCAATCATTAAATTTGTTTCTACAAGCTCTCACACCGTAAAAATAGCAAAGAAACAAAATTCTACTATTATATTAAGGGTAGAAGGGTTTAGAAGAGTGAAGAACAAAAGAAGGTCAAAGGAAAGTCAAAACTTATCCTGTTTTAAAAAGGCACTTTTAAGTTGCATACGGCCGTATCAAATTCCGTACGCCCGTACCAAACTGAAAGTCCTGATGTCCTGTTTTCCTACAAGCAGTGGTACGCCCGTACCCTAATTTGGTACGCCTGTACCACCAAAATCTTCCTGACAATCCAATTTTTCTACGAATAATGGTACGATCATACAGTCTATTGGTGTGCCCGTACCGTCTCCAGGAACTCCAAACCCTTCATCCCTCATACTTGGTATGCCCATACGAGTATTTGTACGCCTGTACCGTCACCTAAAACCAAGTTTCCAACCTAAAAACACTTCAAACACAAGCCTAGACACACATAATAGTTTTCCCTCATCCAAACGAGAAGTCACGCTTCCCAACAAGGTGATAACATCACAAACACCATCACAATCAACATCACACACATCCACGGCTCACACATCATTCAACATACCAATCAAGGCATACATACAATAAGCAATACATTCTCATATAACAAAACACATACGCATACATGACCCTATACGTATACCCAACTCGTCACTCACATGGGTGTGACAATAATGACATATAACATTCTTGAATTTAGAATGGTTATGCACATTTTTTCTTTTTAGATGCATGAGTATGATTATGGTTACATGAGCATGAACAATGATGTACCTTATGCATATGCGTTCTATGAGTCTTAGGATAAACATGTTTCTTTTTGAAATCATTTGGTTTTTGCTGTGATGTAGAGGCTTTGACAAAAACTGTACCCTTAGAGGTATAGGAGGAGTTTTGATTAAATCCAATACCCTCTTTATTACCACTAAGTTTTTGGTGTTTCAAAATAGTATCTATCTTTACCTCACCTTGTTCAAACCTAGACTAGTTTCAAAATAGGATTTGTTATCTTTTAACAAATCCTTTTCTTTCAAAAGCTTTACATTCTCATCTTTTAAAGATTTATTTTCCTTTTTAAGACTTTCAAGTTTTATTTTACAAGAGTCAAATTCATTTTACAGAACATTTTTCTCTTTTGAAATGGATGCATGTTTATTTTTAAGAAATTGATGCTTCTTAGCTAAGTCTTCATATTTTCCTAAAAGTTCTTCTAATGGACCACAATCATCATCATTATCAAGTTCATCATTATTATAATAAGATTAAGATGATGTGGTTACCTCATCGTTTTCTTCATCATCCAAGAATGTCATGAAGCAAAGGTTGGTTGCTCCTTCATCACCGAATACCTTCTCATTTGATTCACTGTCATCATCCTATGTAGCCTTCAATGCCTTCGTTTTGAAAGGCTTGGATGGTTTATTGAGGTGAGGACATTCATTCCTCATATGTCCCAGCTTGTTGCATTCATAGCAAACGGTTTGATTCCTTTGCGGATTATCCCTTCGGATGAAGTCTCTTCTTTGTTCAAATGGCTTCTTGCCATCCTTTTTAAGCTTTTTCTTCTTCATGAGAAAGTTCTTGACATGTTTGGAGAGCAGGGTCACTTCATCATCAATGCCCCCTTCACTTATAGAAGAAGTATTTTCTTCTTTTGATGCCTTGAGTGCAATTCCTCTTCGCTTGTCTTCCTCTACCCCTTGCTTAAAGGTAATCTCATGTGTAAGAAGCTTCCTGAGAAGTACATCAGTTGATAGTATGGACAAGTCATTTGCTTCTTCAATGGATGTCACTCTAGCCTCCCAATCCTTCTTAGGTAGTACTCGCAAGATTTTATTGTTGATGTCTTCTTTTTAATACATCTTGCCAAGCTTCATTAGGCTATTTGTGATTACCATAAGTCGATTGTACATTTTTGAAATTGACTCATTTGCCTTCATTATGAATAACTCATATTGATATATCAGCAATTGAATGTTCTTGTTCTGAACTTGATTGGTTCCTTCTTGATGAGTCTTCAAAGCAGTCCATACTTGCTTGGCAATGACACAATGTGATACTCAACCATATTCCTCACAACTTATAACATAATATAGTACGTTCATTACCTTTTGTTCTAAAAGTTTGTCCTTAATTCCTCCCTAGTCTACTCTTCTCTATCTTTGAGAGAAACAATACCATTAATTGTAGTTGTTGGAGGAGCATACTCTTTTACCATCAAGTCAATAATTCAATTTCGTCACTGTCCAAGAAGACTTCCATCTGGTGTTTCCAATACGAATAATCCGTTCCATCGAAGAATGGGGGTCTTGTAAATGATTGACTCTCACTTGTTGCCATAGGATCTTTGACTCAAGAATTTTTCTTCTTCTAACAATGAGCACCAAAGCTTTGATACCAAATGAAAATCCTTGCAGAATAGGCAACACGTGTTCATTTTATAGTGGTTCGGCACTAACTCTTGCCTACGTCCACTTCTTCTAAGTCTCGACTTAGGGTTCCACTAAATCACAATCAATTACAACAAGAATTCCACAAATGAATCCTAAACCCTAGTGTTTTCCAGGCTCTCACTCAAACCTTTATAGAATCAACCTCACAAACTCTCAATTACAAATTCATGCCCAAGCATTAATCACACACTAACCCACAAAAGCAAATCCTAGCTTTTCACAAGTGGGTATACAATAAATAAGAGTTTACAATTGCTAGATACATAAAATACAAGTAGACTTACTTGTTCTTGACAACAGAAGCTCAATGGAGAAATTGCTCTGCAAAATTAGCCATTAGAAAGAAAGATATGAAAGTTCTATATAGAAAATATTTGTTAGAAAAGGTTTAAAACCTTTTCTGAAAAGTCACGTATGGTCGTATCTATTTTGTATGCCCGTACAAATTTAAAAATCTCTTTAGAAAAATGGGAGGGAAATATGGTACGATCGTACCAACATTGGTATGCTTGTACCAAAACAATTTTCCTGACAAACAATTTTCCTGCGAGCTTACGTACAGCCATACCAACCAATAGTACGCCCGTAACACAACAGGTTTACTGATAAACCAAATTCTTGCGAGTAACGGTATGCCCGTACTAATCAATGGTATGCCCGTATCATGATCAATCAAATAACACTGACTTAGTACGTTCAGCCGTATGGCCGTACCACTCAACTAAGCAATTTGGTACGCCCATACCAACACAAAAACATGCATAAAAAATGACAAATAACTTAAATTGACTCACATGTGACACACACATCAAAACCTAGGGTCTAACAGAATATATGCATTACAATATCATAAATAATCATTAAATCGCATCACATTATTTTATAGTTAATGTCCCTTAAAAAGACCATTTAACGGTTGAGGAACCTAGTACAAACTTGCTATCGCTTTTCCCTTATCTAAATTCATTAGTGGCGTTTGTGAATTGTCTTTAGAACCACCTATATCATTTATAAAATATCCACTTTTAAATAAGAAATTGATTGTAAATATTAATCATCATCATTATACATTGCCATAATTGCATTTCATTCAATTATACAATTTATCATACTTTAGACATTCACAAACATCATTTAATCGATATCCAAGCATCGAATCAATATACACATTATATATGTATATAATTTAAAGGAATATTCAATTAATATTGTGAAATTCCAAGTAATTGAAAATTTAGCAATATTACTTTTCATTTAATTATTTACGTAAATTTCATGTTAATATCATTTTCATAATGTGACATCTTAAATTTATATCTTATATATATATATTTATTTTTCCTTTAAATAGGTGTTTTCAATCATCCATTAACATATATAAATCAATGCTTAAAACAAAAGTCATTTTATCCTTATAACACTTTTACTGCCTATATATATCAATCTCTTTGTGCAAGCCTTTTAACCAAGTAAATGATTTTAGAATAGAAAAAATCTTATACTAATGAAAACTAGATTCAAAGAGCTTTCCAAATATATTTTATATGTCCAAAAATTCAATCGTTAAGGTACTCAACCCAAGCAATTAAAATAGGTCATTGCATTGCACATACTCATTTAGCTAAAAGAAATAGTTCATCTTACATGTAAGTTTTGGTCTAGCAAATCACCATAAAATAGGACAAGAATTATACCATTAAAAACTAAACTTAAAGATCTTTCTAACGGTATATTATACCTTCAAAAACTCATTTATTAAAGTAGGCAACACAAATATTTAAGACAGGTAATCATATTAGGCATATAAATATGCTGCCTATAGGAACAGTTTTCTTTGTGTGAATTTTTAAGCTAATCAAATGACCTCAGAATAAAATAAGTCTTATAACATTAAAAACTAGACTCAAAGACCTTTTTAACCATATATTATATGCTCCAAAACTCAAACATTAAGGTAGTGAAAAGCTAATTGCCGTAAGCCTACAATTCTGCCCCTATCATGTGCAAAATACTATTCATTACGCATTAAACTTATGAAATTTTTTACTCCATCATAAACAAATCCTAAAATCATAAATAATGCATAAATCCCATGCTCTATGATGGAAATATAACCAAAAAATGCAGTTTTGTAAAAAAATATACACAACTCTCAAAATATCCAAAGTTATACATACACATGCACTAATTCACCAACAAGCTTCTTCCATACATTCCTATGCACAAACTCTTTAAACATGACCAAAACCTTATGTGTCATTTCCAACCTAACCACACAAGACATCATTATACATGTTATACATTCATACCAAATCATTTTAAGTAATCCTTAATCTCATACACAAGCTTTATCTTAAAGTATAATTATCATAATAATATAAGCCTAAATGTTATCCTCTAATTAGTAACTTGGCATTTTCATGCTTCAAACCATCATGGATTGACCTCAAAACATACATACAACATCTTAATACCTAAATCAAGCATGCCATGTCATAATCTAGGCAGCCACACACATACACCCCCATACATACAAAAATCAAAAGCTTCAATCATAAAACTCCATGTAGAATTTCATACATAACTTCACTTCTACACCTTTAAAACATACCATTTCATCAATAAATCACCCATAAAACTCCAATTCAATAAAAGCTTAATCTAATAGCCATGAATAGTACATGTTTATATCTAGGACAATAACAAAACTTTACCAAAATAGAAGCCACATATCAATCAAACATTTAAACCATAACTCTTTCAACATCAATAAACCAATTTGGTTTCTTTGCCCCTTTTCTCCATAAAAAATAAGGTCAATACCATACAATCAAGAACTCACATCTCTACACCTATAGCCATGAATTCAACTCAACCAAGTTCAAGAAGAAGCATAAAAGAGAAGAAGCATACACATAAAGCAAAAAGAACATCCATAAGCATAAACATAACTCTTTATACCTTAATTTTAAAGTTTCTTTATGTTTATGGTTTCAAGGATGAAGAAAAGAGGTAGCAGAAGAAGGGGTTAGATTTTTAAGAAGTTAGAACATAAGGAAAATGTATTAAAAAGGAAAGAAAAGAAGTATTGTACTAAGAAGCCTACCAACTTTGACTTTCTTTTTTTTAGTCTATCATATGTTGCCACCTAGCATGTATTACCATACTAATACATATACATACTCTTACATGCACATACATAATACTTACTCTTATTTAAAGTATAAAATCATTATTCCACATGTATTCATTAAGGCTATAAGCCTTAATCATTAAACCAATGCTTCATAAAATCACAAATATGTAGCATGTGTACAAATTATTACTTAATACATATATTAATCCATTATATGCTTGTATACCTCAATTTAATCACATATAAAGGTATGTACACTAAAATTTTACTAAGCATTCATCTTATACATCACAAAAGCCATTTTTTCGATTGCTTCAATTAAGCACATTAAACACTTTCTATATAACATCTACCTTTAAAATGCAATTCCCTAATCATCTTTGCATAAATTTCTCATCATTAACCTTCACCTTCCATTTCATACATTAATTCCATATAAAACATACTTTATTCAATTTATCATGTCACATCCGCATTAGTAGCATTTTTTACACGTTTGCATTTTATGCATGAGAAGGAATGGTGCATGGAAAGTATGATTGGACTATGATTAGTATATGCTTTGATATGCTAGATATGCTTATGAGTATGATATGCATGAA
>CANYBF010355839.1:0-16491 GCA_948192965.1 Dalechampia spathulata
GTACGGCCGTACCATCACTTGGTACGCCCGTACCAGACAGGTTTTACTGATACGCTAAATTCCTGAGAGTTGTGGTACGCCCGTACCAACAATGGTACGCCCGTACCAAAACAGGCTAACTGATACGCGAAATTCCTGAGAGTTGTGGTACGCCCGTACCAACAAATGGTACGCCCGTACCATATTTAAAAGCACAGGACCCAATTGGTACGCCCAGACGGTATGGTCGTACAAAGGTTGGTACGCCCGTACCAAATGTGGTACGCCCGTACCAAACACAGAAATACTTAGAAAATTGCAAATAACTTAAATTGACTCATACGTGTCATACAAATCAAAACCTAAGGTCTATCAATGCTTATCCCCGTTTCTCAATTATTTAATAATTTTATCCAGAAATATGATTTTATAGGGACGAAAATGAGGATTACCTAGTGTATTAGTTACCTATAATCATGAAAAATCTTGAGTGCCCAAAGAGTGTGTTGATTGATATTCCTACATGGATTGATGCCTTTTGTTGGTGTTTTGAGTATAAACTAACACGTCATCATTATCGATGACCTACAAATATATCATGAATTGATGACATTTAGCATAAATTACTTATAGTTCTTCAGATTCAATAATCTACAATGGCAAATACATGAAAAATTAAATTCCTTGAATTGAATTTCCCTATTTATATTATGATGATGTGAAATAATATGTTAATTGAATTCTTTAGATAATGTGATTTATGGTTATATGTGAGTTGATGTCATTCAGATGTGATGAGGAATTGACATAATCATATTGTCATTATTGAGTCATCTCTATATAAATCATGTAGCATGACATATGAAGGAATAATGAGGATGTTGTGAGGGATATGATGTGGTAGGATGGTATCATTCCGTACTAGATGATTGTAAGAAAAAATGTGATAATTCTTCGTTAGTGTTTCTAATAGGATGTATCATTCCCTGCTAAGGATGTGATTGTGTATACTATGGTTGTGATAATTATATCTAAGAGGTACGACTATATACTGGTGTAAGGGGGTGAAGATGGTTGTGGGGCTTACATCATATGTTTTCATGAAGACTTATGATTGATATCATAATATTATGTACACCCATATGAGTGATTAGTTACATCGAAATGCAAGCATGATAGTTTGAACGAGCAATGTAGAGAATGAGTTCGTTATGAGATGTTGATTGTAAGTGATGTGACAAGTTATAACAATTATTTGATTAAATGTTGTTGGTTGGCTATACATCATCAATACATATCTATGAATATTAGGTTGCTGTTTCTTATTATATTATAATATAATCATATAGGAAATGAGTACACATATATGATATATGTCTATGTATGGTATGATAGTAATCTCATATTGTGATGTTTGTTTTACGCGGGATTGGTTGCAAATTTATGATGTTTGATTATGGATGTCATGTTGGTATTATTCATTGTGCCATATACTTGATCATTAAATTTTATATTCGTGTTTGTTATTTGATGAATGTAGGTTAGCATCATTAGAGTAGAGAGACACTAATCAATCATTAACATGTGACATTTTAAAGTCGAGAGGTACATGACTCAACTTATTCAATAGATTATATATATATATATGGAGAGTTACAAAGTAGTAATATGAAGTTATTAATTTTATATGAATGTATGTGTGATATCTATAGCAACAGAACTATGATGACAGGTACAAGGTAAATTTAGACTGAACAAAAATTCTATTCTTTAAAGCTTGGATGATGAATTCATGGTAGGAGTTTAGATTTGTTAATCAAGCCACGACACCATGTCGTCAAGCTTGAATGTAACAATAAATATAATAAATATAAATTTTAGAATTTATGTAATTTAAAATTCATTAGAAGCAATATAAAAATAACTAAATAATCCATCATATAATTAATGAAGAATTAATTGGATATTTTAATTCAATTATGACTTTTCTGATAATCCAAATTTTCAGTTACTATGACTTTATTTAATAATGATGAAGTATTATTAAATGAGGTTAATAATAGTAATTATTGTAAGAATTAAATAAATAATTAGGATAATTAATTACGTACTATTTAGCTATTATTATAAGAATAATTAAATTAATTAGATTGATTATATAAATTTTTTAAAAATGGGGGAATAATTGTTTAATCGAAGACTTTTGTATTATGCTTTATAATATATTGATTGGAATGATGTGACGTTAATCATATACGAATGTATTATCATACTATTTTGATCAAATAATATAGATATTAAAATGAAATTTTGATAACGAAAATGTATCATCATGATGTGTTGATTTTCTTGCAGGTCACTTTCATGTTGCTTGTGAACAACTCCATATTTACTGCCATCACTCAATCTTTGACATCATAAATGGTCTCCACGAGAGACTGATTACGGCAAGAACTCCTCGTGAAGATGCATGTTAACTAGCAACAACTCGCATTGACATTATTAGATCTATTCCTATTATTGCTAACGATCGGATAAATGATTGCAACACCGACTCTTATGCTCAATCATCTCATCGTGCCGATAAGGGTAGTTGCACTACTTACAGCAGGGATCAAGTAGTATTGAGAGGTGAACAAGATGATGCTCTCCATCCACTAAAATTGACTCCTTAACAAAAGCAGACGGGAATATTATTTGATCATACAATACAATTATTATGATAAAATTTATAATATATATTATAGTTAATCCCTATAGATTATAAACTATGAATTATATTATTTAATTAGTTGATATATATATATGAGATATGATAATAGGATATTGTCAACAAAATTGACAATATTTTGAATACTATTTTTATAGTATCATTTTAAAACATAATTATTATGAAGGAAGGCACTATTCCACATGAGAAAGAGTTCTGTTATAGAAGATCGTTGATGTCAACTTGGATTTCATAGTTGTCTTACGTAAGAGGATAAATACTTGATATTTTGGTACAAGGATAATCCATATGAGTGAGTATACAAGTTGATACGCCTAAATTATATTCTTTTAAAATTGTAATGAAAGATGAATGCATAATCCCTATAAATGAAAACATAACGTAGTAAAAATTTCATATTGATAAAATATATTAATTAATGAGATAATTTCATAATGAAAATTTTGTATTATTTATCTTTATCATGATGCATTACAATAAAGAAGTAAATATTGAAAGTTGCTGAGTGATGGTGTTAGAAAATGATATAAAAAGCATTGATTATCGGGGGGGGCATTGAACATATACACAAAATACACCTCCAAAAAAGACAATGTAATAGTTGCAAAGGATACAATAAGGTTCGTAGCATGCAAGACCATCAATCAATAATTTACTTCTTTATTAAATTATGCAAATGCTTTGAACTTACATCAATTATAATCCAATAATTCCAAAAACAAAACAATATCCATTTTTTAGGTATACATAATGAACATGATCATGACCTATTCACATGAATTGTCCCCTCTAAAGAGGAGTAGGGTGGGTTTTAGATTGCAGGGAGGGGCATGCAATTATTTGCTGAGAAAAAGAAAAGGAAGCTTAGTAAATGAGTAACATTTATTACCTTTTCCAGATCGCTTCCACTGAAAGTAAAGCAGAAACGAAGGCGTAGGAGCAACCACATATGAACAACTTTCGTTACATTTCCTTTTGGTTCAATACATCAAATTAAAAAGATTTTATCTATTTTCAAGAAGAAAGCAATCACCTTATCATTATGTATTGCTTCTTCTTCCCTTTTCATCTTATGCAAAAGTCACAAATTGTCTAACCATATTTCAAATCATGTCTGGCAAAGTAAAACTACAAAAGGAAGGTAAGAATGCAAATTTCTGGACTTGCATGTAAAATGTAAACGGAGCAAAGTAGAGCGAGTAGCTCTTTTTACGCCTTTTCTTTTTCTTCTTTTTTTTTCTTTCTTAGGAATTGTGGTGATATTTTCAACTTGTTCCTAATTTATGGATCATCCTATAGCAGGTTTACTGAAGATAATCTTCGTAGTAGTTGTCACAAATGACGGAGACAAACCTCTCAAGCCAAGGAAGCTGATGAAGATCCTTCATTGCATCTACGTATGAATCTGTACAGCGGGGAGGAGATTGATAGGGGTGATGATCGCTCAGACTGAAACCTCCAGCAAGAAATCGTTGGATAAGAGCAAGCTGAGATCGCTCTTGGTCCGAGTAAGCATCCATGAGCATGGGTAGTGAGTTAAAAGTCTCCCATGCCCATTGTTCGGATTCTTGGACAGACTGTGTAAGCAAGTCATCGGAGTTGTTTTCGTCCCAAAAGGCACATTGACAGGTCTGTTGGCCATCCCTATATTCAGCACCACAGGAATAGCAGAACTCATGCCCGCACCTGCAAAAGGAAACACATTAACGACTTTCAAACCATGTCAAAATAAACAGACAAACCAATAAAATATGATAGTAAATGAATGAAATGAAATATAACTAAGTATATCCAAGAGGTCAAACATTTATTTGTTGAAATTGTTAGTTTTATTCAATCTTGAAAGAAATTTGTAAATAGAATGTAGATTACGTGACTACTACCGTTAATTATCTCAAAAGAGAGAAAATATAGAAGCAAATATAATTATCATTTCATGCTAGGTTTCACTGGAAAGGTAAATGACCAATCAAATATTATGTCAAGCTAAACTGAGGTCAACCACACCACCTGACAGCAGTGTCTGCTCTACTCAAAAAAAAAAAAAAAAAAAGGATGACTCACATTGCATGTATTAGCAAAATTTAGAGATAAAAATGAACATGATCAAATTACTCCATAATGGTATGTGTGATTCATCTGAAGAGCTCCCAAGTCTAAAACATTTGATAAGAAACCTTAGGGAGAGGAGAAAACCAACAGACAGTTCCACTCCAAAAACTTCCATTGGTGGGTACGAGTTAATCAACTACATCACAGAATCAGTGTCTCTGTAACATCAACCAAGCAGAAATGCAACTTGCAACGTCAAATTGCTACCAAGAGATGCAATCTTTCATCAACACCAGAATAAAGAAGATTCACTACAAGATTGTATTTCCAGTAATCATAGTCGCTTGACTTTCAAACTACCTACCATTAAATTTAATTTGAATAACTCATTCACATTTTCTCCAGATATTTCATTAAATGCAATATAATATGCAGAATTACTGTTATATGTACAGTTATTACTTTCTTTCCTTTCTTTGATTGCCTATTTTTCTCCTTAACTTTTGCCAAGACAATCCAATATTTTATAGGCATTTAATCTAAAGATTAGCCAGCTATCTGCATAAAATTTCAATCCTCATCAGTTCCATAGATTCAGTCCATGTACACATGATGAGAAGTTGGACAACTGGAAACCACAGTTCAAAATGACTATCCCCATTCTTTTTTACTACCCACAGCTAATCTGTAAGTACAACTGCTTTCATTGTCATATAAAAAGACATACGATCATGTGTCCAAAAGTGACTGAATAAGAAATATTCAACTGATAAAGAGATGGAAGCTCAAACTGCAATAGGAAAGATTTCAGAAATTTGCTATACAAGCAAAAACACTTCAACAAGAATTATTGGAATGAGGCACAATAAGAATTAAGAAACCAATTAAAAGTTTTGATCTACTGTTGGGAATCATGAATTAAAGCAGTTAAACATCAACATCGAGATAATTTCATAATCTTTTGATCTACTGTTGGCTTGTATTGTTGCATTTTGCACAAATGCTCATAGCCTCATACAAGGATTAATAGAGAACAAATGACTTCAAGTGATAAAAGGATTCTTAAACATTTTGAAGCTTATAAGGGCAAGGTTTCTCTTTACCCTCTTCCTTCCATAACTTTACTCTTCTTATAATCCCTTGTCCTTCCAAAATTTCTTTAATGTATCTTTTTTTTTTTTTTATCATAAAAAACCTGAATGACTTCAAGTTAACATGTCCATCAAGAGTAGAAGTCTCATAATTTCATCCATAATCTATAAATTTCAATTCTGAAATAGAGGATTAGCTCATCAATACTTAATTTTCAAGCAACTTGCATATTTCAAATGAGTTATTGAGAACAACAAATAATATAAAAAAGAAAATTGAGAACAACAAATAATATAAAAAAGAAAAAAAAAAAGAAGTGCAGATAAGGAAGGTAAAATTATATATACTTACCAGCAGGTCATATGATGGCAACCTTGTGTGAGCTCAATCATCCTGCGGCACTGCTGGCAACGCCTCCACCTCTTATTTTCCGCAAGGCGATGCAGGGTAATATCTGCAGCATCTCTCTCTTCCAATGGGAGGTTCTGGAATTCTTCACAGCTCATCAATGAATGCCAAGGAACACCACATTCTACACAGATAAACCTTAGGCAAACTGGACACTCAACACAACTGTCATCAGATTGACTTGATGAACTTGCCCTGGCTGACAAACATTCACCGGGATCCAGCAAGACAGAACAATTTGGATAGGGGCAGTAGAATCTATCTGAGTGGAGAACACCAGCCTCTGCAAGACTTCTCTCCAAACATTCATATAAGGTAAGAGGAAGAAAAGTTCTGCATTCAGTGTTGGAAATGTAATATTTGCATCCAAGTTGGGGACATTTGATCGGTACTTGAGATGACTGCACTTTTCCATCAACATAAGTTCTCATACAATGTGAACAAAATTTGTGAGAACATTTCATTGTGATCATCATCGGGGAAATCTTTTCCTCACAACAGATAGAACAGTTGTCAACTGACTGTTTTCCATCAGTAGGGGAAGAGACAATCCCAACTGCAACTCGAGCCAAATGTAATGGCCTCTCTAGATCAAGGCTAGGAATGAGTTTCAGTACAAAAGCTTCCAGATTCTCGGCATGCTCAAAGATCCTTTGCCTCAGAGCAACTAGAAGTGGAACCTCGACTTTCTCCTCATGTGTTATCTATCAAAGTTCACATCAGACCATTTGGACAGTGTTAAAAGCACAATACAAAGTATCAAAAATACTATACAGTTTAGAAAAGGCAAAATGATGCAAGGCAAGATTGTGAAAGCAGGGAGCATCACTTATTAAAATGTAATACAATTTTAAAACTAATAAAATGTCATTTTATGCCAAGTATAACAAAGAGAATACTCAAAAATTCACATGTACAAACACTTGGGATTAGCATTTATTAGTTACAGAATCTTCATAATAATTGCAAGAAGCGCAGAAAAATGGAAGACTCACCTGATCATATAACGACTTTGAATTAGTGAATGCATACACACGGCAGATGTTATGCTGTAGAGCCTCCACAAGACCATCCAAGAGAGCCAAGTAATCAGCAACAGATTCCTCCACATAGAAATCC
Source organism: Dalechampia spathulata (assembly GCA_948192965.1). Classification (NCBI taxonomy): domain Eukaryota; kingdom Viridiplantae; phylum Streptophyta; class Magnoliopsida; order Malpighiales; family Euphorbiaceae; genus Dalechampia; species Dalechampia spathulata. Next base: position 7,382 of record CANYBF010355839.1, read on the forward strand.
AACTTCTTTTGGACCTGAATAACAGGAGCATTTGCTGTCCTTTCCATAACAACACCAATTCCAGCTAATCCAGAAAAAGATTCCCCTGCCCCAGCTATGGAGATGCCTTTAAAAAACATCTTCACTGAGAATTCATCAAGACTTTCCAGTGGGTCTTCCTTCACTATTTCTTCAGGTTCCTTCAATACTTCTTCATCTCCACAACAACTTCGAAAATCATCCTCATCTTCTTCAACCTTTACGTCTACTGACACATCACAAGACCTCATAATATCCTCCATCTTATTCAATAAATCTCTGTAGTTTTCTTCAGCAAAGACGAATACTTCAAAAAATGATTTCTATTAAAGTATATATATATATATATATACATCAAACTCCAACTGAAATCGACCAACCCATTAACCCGAACCTCTCTCTGCTTCAACTCCTCCTACGTCACAAAGCACACAGAAAAATATCACACCAAACCCGATCGATACCTTAGCCCGTTATACAACTTCCAAACTGAAATCCAAAGAAAACCCACATAAGAATCAACCAAAACTCAAGATTCTATCACCCAATCCCAGATAGGATCTTGGTTAACCAATCTATATACAAATATAAAAAACACCCATGAACAGATCAATCAAAATCTGATAATAAGCAATTAAATAACTCTAAAAAAAAAACCGAAGAGAACATTATTTGGGTGGTCAACATCAATCTTAATTAAAGCAGTAATTCACGCAACCACCAATCAGCTTTTGTACAAAACAACAAGCAATTATAATATAAGAAAACAGCATATAAAACACACACGCCAAAAAAATAAATTAAAAACATAATAAAATAATGTAAAAACAATATAAAAAGCAAAAAATTGAAGACAAGATGTGAAGCTTCCATACCATGAAAGTGGATTAAATTAATTTCTGATTATTCCGTTTCTTTTCGGAGTATTAAAAAAAACCCTAATCTGACAAGCAAATACTTAAAGGATAAAAATCATAATTAAGAGTCATAATTAAGGGATGAGAGAAGACATAAAAGGGAAAGAGGAAGAGAGAGAGGAAGAAGGATCAGTTACTGCTGCTGTTTCTGTTAGGTGTTCATAAATGTGAACCCAAAAAAAAAAAAAAAAAAAAGGAAAAGCCGTTCTGTTCCAGTTTTGCTTTGCTGGCATTCTTTCCTTTTTATTTTTTTTTAATTTTTTAAGAGATAAATTACAAAAATATTCTCATATATACCTGATTGATAATTTCTCATTTTTATTTTAAAAATTATCAAATTTACCTTTTTATATGATTTTAGTCTATTTTCCTCATGAATTAATTTTTATTTTTCATCATTAAATCATTTTTATACGTATAATATATATCTATGAAAATATTGAGTTTTTCCTTCTTTTAAAATTAAAATTATAAAAATAAATCTATAAAAAAGAATTTTATTCCATATCAATATTCATTTTTATAGAAAAAATATAACTATTAATTTACAAATTATATTTTCATGAATTATATTTAATATTCTTATTAATAGTTTTCTCCTATTTTCTAATAGTTTTTCTTTGTTAATATCATTATTATATAATTTAGTAAATAAATATAATAAATATAAATTAAATATATACAATTTCATCATTAAATATTAAATTATAAATATTTAGTTAATTAGATATGCTATATTTATAGACAATCTTATATAACTTATTTTTTTGATAAAAAATTAAATGTATTTCTTATATATTATTTAATTTATTTTTATCAAAAACAGAAAAATCATTAAAATATTTTTATAATAATAAAAGAGTGATTATTAAAATTAATTATATTATAAATTGGAAATTAATTTCATATTTAAGTTAAAATGTAATTTTTCTATATTATTATATACTCTGTTGTAATTTATTCTATATTATACTATGAAATAATATATCCATTTAAATTACTTTTTAATTCCTGTTTTAAATTATAATTAATTGATTAATGATACATAAATATAACATATCGTAAATATAATATGAAATAAAATATAATAAAATATTGTTAATTATAATAAAATCAAAATAAAGTAAAAAACATATATGAAATTTCTATAAAAGGTTAATTAAAATATTAATTTTTGTGAGATTTTAAAAATTTATATTTAAATAATTATAAAATTTTATAATTTGATAATAATTTTTTCATAAAAAAATGAACATTATTAAAACGGAGTATTGATTTAAAAGAATGAATGACATTGTAAAAAATTTATTTAATATGAAAATAAATTATAATTAATAAGTTAAATAATTAAAAAAATTTTAAGGTTTATCGATTTTTTTAAAACTTTTTTAGAATTATATTATTTTTATTTTCAATTTAAAATTTCATATTTTTTTTATTAATTATCTACAACCCTAAAAATTACTTTACTCAATCACTTTTAATTTTCTTTTCTTACTTTTTTCATCTTCTTCTTTAAATTATCATTATTTTTCTTATTATTTTCGTTATTGATAATATTATTTTTATCTTTTTTTGATGTTTATTATTATTTATAAGTAAATACATATATACCATTTAATATTATTTTGATTATTTATGGTTTCTTTTACTATAATAAATATATGAAAATAAATATATATCATCTAATATATTTTTGTTATAACATTATTTTGTTGTAATAAATATTTATTATTTTTTGTTATGATATATTTTGATAAATACATATATTTATTGTATATATATCTATAACATATATTTATTTAATAATATAAACTAAATGATATATAGATATTTATAGATATATGTGATAATGTATATTATATGGATATTTACTATATATATATATATATATATATATAATTATTTTCATATATAAAATAAGATTATGCTTATTCTCTAAATTAATTAGTTATTTTTTTGAAAATATTTAGTTCTTTTTAACAATGACAAATAAAATTATCCGTTAATTTGTTGGATTCAGTTTAGAAGCAATATACTTTTCAACCCAAAACTTTCTAAATTTGACAAATTAGTCCTGGAAACTTGTTATATCTGCTTTGTATACTGACATACCAAATGTGTGCATTACATGCTTTAAAAGATTGTGAGGTTATTTGTTTTTCAATTTGACCCTTAAATTTATTTAATTGTAAATTTGATTAATTTATCCTTTCAATTAACTTTAATAATATTAATATTTTTTTAGTATTATGGTTAAAAACATATTCACTGATACAGGAATTTCGAAATTATGATCCCTCTTTCGATATTCTTTTAAATATAAAAAATCATATTTAAATAAATAAATAATAATAATAATAATATGCATTTAAAAATTAAAAAAAAAACAATATATAGTTTCCGATTCCCATGTTAAAAGCTGTCCGCTTGTAATAAAAGTCAAACCGTTTGACTTTTAAACGAGGGAAAATGCTAATTTCCAAATATTAGTATTTTACATTCTCATCCCTAGATTCCGTTGCTTTACATAATCAAAAAAGGTGATTTTGGAATTTATTATTTTAAATTATCATTTTAATTACAATATTATATTCAATACATCATTAAAAATAGTGAAATTTTGAGGTACTAATATTTCATTAAATTAACTTTCATCTAAATTTTTAAATTTTATTCATAGGTCAAGATAATTTTTTTACGAGTAAAATAGAGAGAATGATTTTAATAATGTGAATGATCAAATTATGATAAAACAATTAATTAATTAATTAATTAATATTAAGAGAAAAAATAATACAAAAAATAACATTTAAGTTGGAAATAATTCAGGTGTTCATGTTAGAAATTTGGTGACCAACCAACATTAAAATATAGTTATATTTCAACAACAACCACCATATTCAATGAACATCATGGAGAATATTCTTACATTGTCACAATTTTCAATTGTTCAAAATCTTATTTGAACCTCATTATTTATCATTATCAATTCAATTAAAATATATAAATCAGGATCAATCTACCTATAATTGAATTAGGTTGGTGGGTCATAAATTGATTCAGTTACTATGAGTTAACACAAGTCCACCAAAAATAATTACTAAAAATTCAATGGAATTAATGATGTTCATTCTGTTTTTCTATTTTATATATTATTGTTAAATATTAATAAATCTGTGTTTCTCTATTACATATGGACGCATAAATGAATTTTTAAGATTATTTTAGCTATAATACATATATATCTACGTCAAGTATTCATTTTGAAGCTGCTGCATTTGTCACAGAAGCATAAGGACCCTGCAGCTTACTGATCAAATGATCCTGCTCGCCGTTTTGGGTTTAGCCAAGCAAGCATAACACAAAAAGTAAGCTTCAAAGATCTACAAAATTCAGCTGGTGGATCATATCATATCTTCACTGGAACGAAATATGAACATGAAGCTGGAAAATGGTCATCATCCTCAACAGCTTTAACTTGATAACATTCCCATTCACTGTAAATCAGCTCAAGAGGTTGAAACAAGTTGGAAGCGGACTTTGTCATTTTACAGTGATTGCTGATGCTTTCCTTTAGCACATTATTGCATGTTATTCACAAGGGAATACAAGTAATAAAAGTTATTTATTTGTGAAGCGTACTTCTCTGCTATAGCTCTATGTTGCAGAAAACAATATGGTACCTCTTAAATCTCGTCTTCTCATCTTCTAGCCTGTTTCAAAATACCCTCCAAATAAGAAGAAGATATGTGAATTAACCATAACTTTACAGGACTTGGAGAAAAAGTTTCTGAACAAATTCACATATTATTGTGATTGGCACATCTTAATGTTGACAACAGTACATTAAATGGTTAGTGATAGGAGCTCCACTGACCGGGAGAAGAATCGCTGTCATGTTAAATTGAATTCAAACTAGTCACTGTTATTACTTCATTACGTAATGAAAACACTAGCAGCTAGACATATGTGTAAACAGATTTGATCTAGTAGTGGCTACAGATAAAACCAAAAGAGAAAAAAAAAAAAGAAAACATGGGGATAGATCAAGACTTTATAACCGTGCACTAGCTAGGATTTGAAGTCAACAACTTAATATAGCTAAGGGTCAGACAACTACAGTCGCAGAGGAAAAGTTTCTGGACAAGAAAAGCTACAGAAAGATTCTAAAAATGAAGAAATACCAAATTAAGGGGTGACAAGTTTCACTATGGAAATACCAAAGCCTGACAGCGCTTGTACATAAAGAGGAGAAAGTAAACATGTAAAAACTGAAAGTTGACATGGTGCTTGCATCGGATGAAAAATACATTTTTTTTTTCAATTGTGATGGTTGTAGTAATAGGTCGGTTTCAGAGCAACAATAAGCAGGTCAGCTCCTAAAGTTAAGGATCAGCAAATCCTCAAATTCAAATTTGTAAAAAGAAACAATAAGTACTTCAACAAGAACTGAATGTTGAGAAGGGAGGGAGGAACGATTTCACATCAACTTGATGAATGGTGTAGAAGATGAGAAATGGTTTTCTGTGTTTAGATTGATCAAAATAGGAGAAATATATACATCCTAAGAGCTATTAAGAAAGGAAACAAATAAAGAATTACTAAGATTACTCCTAAGATTATACAATCACTATGATCTAGCTACTAAATATATACAATCCGTTACACTCCCCCTCAAGTTGGAACATAGATATTAATCATGCCCAACTTGTTACAAATATAATTAATTCGAGTTCCATGGAGTGCTTTGGTGAAAATATTGCCTAGTTGATCGCCAGTTTTCACAAAACCAGTGGTGATGAGATCTTGTTGAAGTTTCTCTCGTACAAAGTGACAATCAATCTCAATATGCTTAGTTCGTTCGTAAAATACTGGATTAGAGGCTATATGAAGAGCCGCTTGGTTATCGCACCACAATTGTGCTGGTGTAGTGATTTGAAATCCAAGTTCTCCTAGAAATTGATGAATCCACGTAACTTCACACACTGTTTGTGCCATTGCCCTATATTCTGATTCCACACTTGATCTTGATACCACATTTTGTTTCTTGCTCTTCCATGAGACAAAGTTTCCTCCTAAAAAGACACAAAACCTTGTTGTGGATCGTCTATCAGCTTTCGAACTTGCCCAGTCTGCATCTAAGAAACACTCAATATTTGAGTGTCCATGATTCTTGTAGAGAATACCATAGCCAGGGGCACCTTTCAAATAACACAAGATTTGCTCAAGAGCTGTCCAGTGCCTATTTGTTGGAGATGACATAAACTGACTGACTATACTGACAGAATAGGAAATGTTAGGTCTAGTAAGAGTGAGATAATTCAATTTCCCAACTAACCGTCTGTATTTTTCCGGATCCAAAAATGGCTCTCCATCATCTTTGGTGAGCTGTAGATTCGGAACCATTGGTGAGATAGACGGTTTAGCACCTATCTTCCCTGTTTCAGTGAGAAGATCAAGAACATATTTCCTCTGAGATAGGAAGATTCCTGATTTGCTCCTAGCCACTTCGATTCTCAAGAAATACTTTAATAACCCAAATCTTTAATTTGAAACCAAGTATGTAGAAAGGCTTTAAGAGAATTGATACTGGTGTGATCATTGCTAGTGATGACAATATCATCACCATAAACAACCAGTAGAACTATGCCGGATGTAGATTGTTTATAGAAAACAGAGTGATCAAAAGAACTCTTCACCATTCCAAACTCTTGAAGGACCTCACTGAACTTGCCATACCACGCTCGTGGACTTTGTTTCAAACCATACAGAGACTTGAGAAGTCTACATACCTTGCCATTCTCCCCCTGACCAACAAACCCTGGTGGTTGCTCCATGTAGACTTCCTCCTGAAGATCACCATGTAAAAAGGCATTTTTAATGTCGAGTTGATGGAGAGGCCAATCATGTGTGGCAGCCAAAGAGATAAATAAGCGAACGGTGGTCATTTTGGCAACAGAGGAGAAGGTATCAAAATAATCCACGCTATAAGTCTGAGCATAGCCCTTAGCAACAAGACGAGGTTAACCTTGACCGTGAAAACCCATTTACAACCAACAGCCTGTTTTCCTGCAGGTAAGGGAACTAAAGTCCATGTACCATTAGTATCCAAAGCGTGCATTTCATCTTGCATTGTCTGTCGCCAATCGGGATTAGATAAAGCAGCATGAACAGTTTTGGGAATAATGATAGAATCAAGGGTGGCAATAAAGGAACAAGCGGATGAAGACACAGATTTATAAGAAACAAAGGAGGAAATAGGATGAGTACAAGTACGTTTACCTTTGCGAAGAGCAATAGGGACATCCAAGTCCGATGGAACAGGATCCACAGACGTCGAGGTTGGTTCAGGGCATGAGGTAGCAAGTCGTATCCGCCTAACATACGTTTGTCCAAAACGAGGTTTAGGGGGAAGTGGAGGTGGTGGAGGTATGGCCGAGGGTTGGGGGGATATGATAGAGGATGTACGAGAAATAACGTGATACTGTAGGAATGGATCATCCTCGGTAGGACTGGACTGGGATATAGAAGAAGTGAAGAAAGGTTGAGACTCCCAGAAGACAACATCAGCAGAGACTAAGTACTTGCGAAGGTCAGGAGAATAGCAACGATACCTTTTTTGGACTCGAGAATAACCTAGAAAGACACACTTTAAGGATTTAGGATCTAATTTAGTTAGTTGGGGACGAACATCATGAACAAATCACGTACAGCCAAATACTTTAGGATCAATAGGAAACATAGGGGTGGTAGGGAACAGGACAAAAAAGGGAATGTTACCTTGTAAAACTGATGAAGGCATTCGGTTAATGAGAAAACAGGCAGTAGAGATAGCATCAGCCCAAAAGGACTTAGGGACTTGCATTTGAAATAAAAGGGCACGAGCTGTTTCTAAAAGATGCCGATTTTTACGCTCGGCAGTACCATTCTGAGCAGGAGTATCAACACATGAGGTTTGATGAATGATGCCATTTCAGAGCATAAAAGAGCGAAAGGGGTCTGACAAATATTCCTTAGCATTATCACTACGCAAACATTGAACAAACACATTAAATTGTGTATGTACTTCGGCACAAAAAGCAGAGAAATGGGTAAAGAGTTCAGAATGAGTTTTCATTAAATATAGCCAGGTTACACGAGAATAATCGTCTATAAAAGTAACAAAATATTTGAAACCTGTTGGGGACGACACAAGACAAGGTCCCCAGACGTCAGAATGAACAATTTTAAAGGGAGCAGAAGCTCGTTTATTGACTCTAGGACCAAGCAGACTACGATGATGCTTGACGAATTGACATGACTCACAATGAAAAGCAGAAAGACCATTCAAGTGCGGGTATAATAATTTTAAACTAGATAAGGATGGGTGACCTAACCGACAATGAGTCTCAAAGGGATCGGTGAGTTGCAAACAAGCCAAAGTGTGAGAGACGGTACTGTCAAGGACGTATAGGCCAGTAGACTCATGTCCTTTACCAATAATCCTCTTCGTCGTAAGATCCTGAAACAAGCAATAACCAGGAAAAAATGAGACAGAACAATTTAGATCATGGGTCAATTTACTAACAGAGATCAGATTAAAGGATAGATTGGGTAAACTAAGAACAGAAGATAAAGACAAATCTGGATTGAGGTGAACACTACCGGAACCACGAACAATAGAGGTAGTGCCATCAGCTAATGTAATAGGAGAGGAATAGTATTTTTGAAAAGAAGAAAAAAGGGTGAGGTTACCTGCCATGTGATCTGTAACACCAGAGTCAATAATCCAGTTAGTTGAGGTGGATAAAAGGCATGTGTTCTGATTACCTGACTCAATGATGGGAGGGATAGGTGTAGAGGAATGCTTCATGGCCTGTTGGTATTGAGCAAATTTGGCAAAGTCGGCGCCAGAAATTAAGACAGAATCCGTAGTAGAATTGGAAGAGGCAATATTGACAGATGGACTTCGAGCTGAGCGATTTTGTAATTTTCGACAAGATCGCTTAGTATGATCACTTCATGGCAATAGTAACAGATGACTTCAGATTTGTTGCGATAATATGGCACAGTTTTGGTCACTGAGCGCCCACTAGGAGATCCCAAAATACTGGTTTGACTAATGAAGGCATTATGAGAAGGTTGTACCATGTTGGAGGATCCTTCTATACGAAGAACACGAGCAAATGTCTC
>CANYBF010355870.1:0-30698 GCA_948192965.1 Dalechampia spathulata
ACTGTTTCAGATATATATATATATATATATATATATATATATATATATATATATATATATATATATATATTAAAAATTCTTAATTTATAATATTTTTTGTTTGATTTGTATTATGTTAATTGTTTTAATTTATTTAAAGGAATAATCAAATAAATATTTTATTGATAATTATCATTATCATATACCATTTTTATTACTTTAATACATTTCTAAACTATGTTTTCATATCTTTTACTTTTAAATATAGATATTTTCATATAATTATTCATGTATTATTCATGTTACTTGTTTTACATTCATCTTATAAATTTTTTTTCAAATAATGTACTTATTACTTACAGATTTTGATGATATAGTTAACGATAAAGTAATCAAATTCTTTTATAAATATTTAAATAATTTATTCCAGAATTTTTCTTTAATTAATATTAGGATTGAGCTGACAAGTTGATCAAATTAAATAACAAGAGTGTATTGGATCAACAACATATGCTTAATTTCTTTAATTTCATTTAACATTATTTTAAAAGCTTATTCATTGTATTTTTTTTTTTTTGGGTAGATTATGATTACTCGTAATCCAAAAGCATTAAGCGAAGAAGTTGCTCAACTATTTGTTGTTGTGGTCAAAGAATAAGAAAAAAAAGATAAGGGTTCCCTAACCCATTTGCTGACTCAACTCAGTCTAAATGATTGACCAATCCAGTAAACTATATTTTATTTTATTTGCAAATGAATTTTACTGATAATTTTAATACAAAATTTTTAAATTCATTTAAGTTAAACCAATATTTACTATCTTCTTCTTCAATTTGGTGATTAGCGTTCCACTTTCTGGCAAGTCTAACACTCAGCAGGAGAGGTTAGTGTTGGTATATAAATTTGCATGAAGCTGTGTTTGATATGACGGAAGTCTAATTTGTTAAAAATGGAAAAGAAGTGTGGATTGCAAGTTAGAAAAGTTTAACCGTGTATGATAATTTTCCGAAAGAAGATTAGGGTTTTGTTTGGGCAAAAAAGACGGCTGGTGATGGATTCTTGCTGGCTATCATCAGTTGCATGTGAACTATATTACTTTGAATGTGGATGCTTTTTAAGTCTTCCATTGCTTGCAAGCCTATTTGTCTCTTTCTTTCTTTCTTTCTTTAAGGTGGTCTCATCATTTTATTCTTTATTTATCCATCTATTTTATATTGTTTTTCAGTTAAAATTTTTTATATATTATATCATATCATATCATTATAAAAGAAAATGATAAGTACCCTTATCTATAAATATAATATAGAAAATAGATTAATAAAAATAATTTAATTTCAATTGAAATATAAATTAATATTTAAATTACCATTTCTAAATATAAATTTTTTTTGAAATTGAATGCTAATTAAATATGTTTATTTAATTAACTAAGTATGGTATGATAAGAATGAATAAATGTATATATTAAAATTATTTAGTAAACTAAAAATGAAATATAATTAATAATGACTCAAATATATTTCTTATTTATTTTTTAATTGTATCTTTAATAACAGAGTAAAATTAATTAAGACATTTTTATGATGATAAAAGAGTGATCATATATTTCTTATATATTCTTTAATTTTATATTTTATTTTATATCATATTTATTAATGAAAGATAATTTGAAATTAAATTATGTGATTTTTATATTATATGTACTAATTATATTTATTTTATTTATTAAGGGATATTAATTATTTAAACTATTTAATTAATTGATGATAATATACATATAATATATCAAAAAATAAAATATAATCAAAAATTTTTAATTAAAATAAAATGTAACAAGACTAAGAGTAAAAAACAAAATAAAATATATGTAAAATTGCTAGAAGAAAGGTTTAGCAGTTAATATTTAATATTCAATATTATTTTGTAATAGAAATTAAAATTATTAAAATCAAATAGTTATAAATATTTAATCAATAAAAATTATTATATGTTAAATAATTAATATTAAAATACAAGGAAATGGAGAATTTCTTGGAAAAATAAATAACTCATACGGATCATTTGATATTGTACATGGCGCAATAAATTTCAGTTTACAAGTGAGAAAACCTCCTGACCGAGAAGGATGGAAGAAGAAGGAAGGAAGGAATGAGAAAGAAACCAAGAAAACCCTAAAAACTCGATATTGTCTGCAACCAAGAGAAGAAGAAGGTGGAAGGAAGGTGGAAGTTTCCTTCACATGCCCATACTAACATCTGCTATTTCCTTGGTTTAGCCAAACCGTATTTGGAGCTTTTTCGCCTAAATTGATGCTCCGACGATCCCATGTTATTTTACTTCTAATACTGTCAAAAAGCTACGGTCATTATTTGATCATTTCTTATCACTTTCTTTCTATTAATAAAATATTAAAAAAGTAACTAGTTAATTATGATCATTTAATTATTTTCTTAATTTTTGTACGATAAATTTTATTTACGATTATCGGGTCAAAAAGCGTATTAAAAACAAAATAACTTTACTTCAATGCTAAATTAATCGTAGTTAGTTCTTGGGAACTTGAAAGCTAAATCTGCCTAGATATATAGCCCCAAATTCATCTTGAGCACTTAAACTCAAGGTTATGGTCTCCATGAGAATAACCAATGTCAAATTTCAATCCTACGTTTTTCTTCAATCTAGGCTTGACTTTTAAACCATCTAGTTTGATTTAATTTTTAATTTTATTTTTTTGATAATTTTAATTTAAAAAAAAAATTAAATCAAATTGAACTACATTTACAGATTTAGTTTGATTTTTGATTCAAACTGTAATTTTTACAGCTCTAGTTATTGAAGAATAATTGAAAAAATAATAAATTCTAAATCTTAAGTTGGACTTATTTTTATAAATATTTTCTAAAATTTGCTATTTCTACTATACTTTTAAAACTCACATTTTTGGATTTTTTTTTGTTTTTTTGACAATTGGGTAAAATTACTAATGTATTACATTTTGATCAAAAATCTCATCCTGATTTGTCTATAAATGAACAGCTATATATTTGGAGGGCAGATCCTTAATTTATTGGAAGACCTATCTTGCTATTATAAGGTACAATAAATATACCATATTATGGTCCCAAATGGGTAGGGCATGTCTCATCAATATCTTATCTTATGGCATTTCAAAATTATTGATATTAATTACATATTTATTGGTTGCAATGAGAATTTTTAACATGGTCATATTATGAAATAAATGAAGTCGTACCTAAATATAAATATTAAATTCATAAGTAAATTGACTCAAGTAGTACTAAAATTAAATAAATTGATCCGGTTGATTTGACATAAATATAATGAAAATATTAAATTTGACAATAATACATTTGAATAATATGCTATAATTTTTATAATATTAAATAAATTATTAGATTACATATCATAAACTATTCATCATGATATGGTTAGAATTAAAAGATTTGACATAAATCGATCAAATGAATTATATTAATTTAAATTAATTTATTTTTAAATGATTAATTTTTAAGTAATTTATTGAGAAGATTGATTTTTTAAATACATATTATTTTAATTGTTAGGGTTTTGTTTGAAGGCTTATAGTTAAGGAATAAAACCTTCACGTTATTATTTTTAATTTATAATTTTTATATTTATTCTATTTAAAATTTTGGTTTATTATTCAATTTTCGAGTTTTATGGTCAAAGTCAGATTCAATTATACGAACTTTATTTAATTTGGAAAAGGATTGTATTGTAGTTTGACAATAATGTCTGTATTTTAAACCGATAATTAATACAATAATTCAACATATCAATTATTAACTTTTTACTTCTAATAATGATTTTTTATTATTTTGATGTTATATTAATTTTATAAAATTAAAAATCATCCTATATTATCATTAAAACACCTTTTTTTTAAAAAAAAATATACCCCATTAACTTTCTCCTATTCCAGTGTATGTTATGATGGAATCAAAGCCCATTGTTACAAGTGTGGAGTCCAATATGAGAGGAAATGGGTTCTTCCTGGTCCTGAAAATGCCATACTATGGATTCCTGGGCAGCTAATTTTGATTTTTTAATGACATATTTTGGGTTTAAAATCTTGCTTATTTTCATTTCTCCGATGTTGTTTCGGGTTCAAACACTGAATTCCTACTTTGATTTTTCAGCTTTCTTGATTCAAAGTTGGTGGATTTCATGAAAAGGGGATGTTGTGAATCATGATTTCGGGTTTTCTGTCGGATTTTGCATATAAAATGCTTATTATATGTGCAATATTAATTAAATAACAATATTGATTAGATTATTAACTAATCGACTAATTAGAAGTTCCGGTCACAAGATCGTATGTGGTTGAGAAGCTCATATTTTGATGAAAATTCTTGAAATTTGAATTTAATATTGAAGATAACTTTGATGATTAAATTAGTATTAATTGATAATAAGAAAGATATTAGTTTATTAATAAAAAAAGGATTTATAGACTTACCTTTTTATATTCTAATTAGAACGAGAATTCTTGTTTATCGAGAATTATAATCTTTAAAAGATTAAAATTTCTTAATTTGTTATCATATATATATACATAATTGAGTATGATAATAGTATGTCTTTTAAGATATACTAACCATTGTTTGACACAAATAACCAGCTTTATACAAATAACCCATCACGGTCTCAACGGGGGAAAGCTATAGCCACGTCCCCACCCTAACCCAAATATCAAATGTGAGAAGCTTAATGGAATGGGTAATTGTCAAACCTTTATGGGTTTTTCCCCATTTGTTGAATAACACTTCGGTGTATAAAGATATTTAATTTGATTTCGTTGGACCCGATTGGGTTATTGGATTCGGGCAAAGGAAAGTGACAATTTGATGTTACAATATGAATGAGAATTGCTCAAACCTCGACGTTGTTTTCAGGCCAACAACGTTGCCAGGCAAAGATAACTGGTCTTGTTTTAAAGTGGTTCCCTTTGTTAGTCCATGTCGGGAATGTATGCGATACAAATTTAACATGAAAAATCATTATTTTTATATTTAATTTGATCAATTAATTTATATTAAATTTTCAAAATTTCAATTTATTTGGCTAAAAAGAGGACATAGAGTATGTAATCTTGTACAATATATTACTTTTGGGGATAATAAAAGCATTTCAAGCTGAACACGTGAGTTTTTCACTTTGCCTCTTCATTCACATGTTTAACTGTCTGAGTCGAGACATTGTGATACGGTGAGTCTGGTCAGAAGTCTGAAGTTGGGCTGTGTAGTTATAAGGTTGTCTTTGCAATAATTGAATAATTATGCATGTTTTTCCTCTTTTAACAGACTTGTCTTTTCACCAACCAGATGAAAGATGAACTTTTCCACTATTAGATTGTTTTCTTTAATAACAAATGAATCTGATTTTTTAAAAGGTTTATTTTTGTTATCAAAATGATAAATTTAACAAAATAAAATTATACATAAAATGATTTAATAATGCATAAATTAGTAGATCGTAATGATAATGATGTTTGGAGTTGATATTAATGAAATAATGATATCATTCTACATCTATCATTAGCCGACCATTATGTTCAAAGCCATCGGGCAAAGCTGATATTGGCTGTTTTTGAGTATACCCTTTTCTTTTGCTCTCTTTTGGTGTCTGGTATTAATGATGAAATGTAACTATGAAATCAAATGAGTATGATTTTGACAGACGTGTTCTTGCTTAAAGGTATGATGCTGAAGTAGAATAAACAGTAATAATGGATCAATGAATTATTGAAAGAGATGCAGACTAAGAATACTGGATTCGGTTTGATAGAAATTGAGCATCTTGGTTCCTGATTGTCTTTTTATTTGATAAAGATACAGATTGGACACCATACTTGCTCACAATCAATATATATATATATATATATATATATATATATATTAGTATCCCCCAATAACTAATTTCTGATGACATGGATGAATCCATCTATCCATCTTCAAAACTTACAAAATTAATATACAATCCTCAACCCATATATTCTCAAATCCTAACCTGTCTAAGTACTCAAATGGTTCTATGCCAAAGTATAAACCTATACTATGTAAAATCTTTCCTTGTTTCTTTACACTATACCGTGCATTATCCTTTTGTCCCTACTAATGGCCGCTTGGAACAGCAAGAAATAGTGAAAAGAGATCCTCCTGAAGCCATCAAACCATCCATTTTTCAGGCCACGAAGTCAGGCAACAGTTGTGCTGCAAACCTCTTCGGGTTCTGAATGTTGATGCTTTCGTATGCAGTGGTTGAGTGAGGTGTGGATGCGTTGATTCCTCCGAACTCATTTGGTTCTCCGATTTCTAATCTTCTTCCCAGTTGAATGTTCTGGTTGGGGAGAAAGCTTTGGTGGGTGCCTGATAAGGTGAGGTTTTCGCAATGGGGAAGACCCAGAGTGAGTGAAACGCCATTTCCTGAAAACCTTGGGGTGAACTGTTCTGCGTCGAACCTGCCAAGATCTCCAATTGGGTAATGCCCGAATCCTCCAATGAAGTTTGTTTGACCCCCAATGAATGAGTAGCCATCCCTACTCTGCCTTTCTCCGCCAAACTTCATCGGTATCTGCTCATTGTTCGTCTCGTCTGGCTTGATATCCATGTTTATGGATAGCACACTTGTTGCTGATTGAATCAATTCAGTGTTTCTATGTCTTTTTGGGCTTCCTTGTGTGATTCCTTCTAATTCAGATGAGCCTATAAAGGAGAATCCAGCCTGGTTTCGAGCATTTCCTCCTACGGGAGATGTCAAAGCTGTAGACATTGAAATTGCATGAATATTCTGGCTTGGAGAACTGTCCATGGACTTGAAAGATTTAATCTGATTATCATTAGCTGAATCTTTCTCTTGCAGAACCGTCTTGGAAGCTTGATTTTCGTTATGATCACTCTTGCTTGTTTTGTCCTCTGATCCATTCCTTTCCTGCTCCTTGATTTCCTCCAGATACATTTCTTCTACCATAGGCTTCCAAAGCCGAACTCGAGCATTAATGAACCAGTTAGAAACCTGTCCAATAAACGGAAAAATTCATCAGAATTCGATTGATCAATTCTTGCAACTGAGAAAATGAATGAGCAGAAATGCAGCGCTATCTGCATACCTGGCTCCTAGTAAGCCCCGTCTGCTTCGCAAGCATATGCTTATCAGAATCCTTGGGATAACTGAAACAAAAAATAGTACACAAATTGGAAACTTGTGAGCAAATGGAAATGAAGTTGAAAAGAAGACTGCAATCAAATTCAGATAAAGTTCTTACGGATGGAGAAAGTGCTCGAAAAGCCAGGCGCGAAGAACCGAAACTGATCTTTCAGGCAATCCTCTCTGAGGTCGCCAAGCATTGTGTTGGATCATGCCCAATTGTTGAAGTGCTCGTTGCTGTCGAAGGTGATGATCGACGAATTTAAGCCTGGAACCTTCGAGCTTACCTCCAACAAGGCAATCATCTTCACCAAGGCTCTTGTTTGCAGCTTTAATTTGACCTGTGATTGCATCTTTCAAACACCTGAATTGCTTTGAGATAGTTTGAAGTGCCAGAGCTGTGTAAGTCTTTGCAGAACCAATTCCAGCCACTTGTTCAAATGAAGATATCACTATCTGCATCTGACGGTGATACTCCCTGTACCTTTGCTCCACCTTCACGTCAGAAAAAACACCATAAGAGACTGATATAAAAGAAATTTAGGTACTTGTTTCGTAGAAGAAATCTGTCCCTATTGAATCAAGCTTGTGAACAGTAATCCAGTTTCTCTAGCTTGTTTCAGAGAAGAGAGGACAAAAGAATTGTCGTGCGGAAAGTTCATGTCCAGCCATATATTTTACCAATTTCCGACAACTGAAACGGGATTCTAAAATTGAAGAAATAGGGGGTTTTTCTTAAGTGAAAATAATAATCCAAGAAAAGCTGACCCTTGACAGAAACCATTTAAAAACAAACGAGGTACTGCTCTGTGAAAAGAACATAAAGATCGAAAAATTTCATGCCAGAATGGTCTCTTCGGATGATAGAGACCCAAATCGAAAGTACTCGAGTAATCAGACTCAGAATATTAGTTTATATATATATATATATATATATATATATATATATATATATATATATATCACCATACCCCATCGAGCATGCCGATAAGCTTAGCCTTCTTCATCTGAATTTCTTGCCTCTCAGCAGTGGAAAGCTCAGCTCCACGTTTCCCTCCGTTGGCATCTACACCACCACCACCGGCTGACCCTTCACCGCCAGATGATTCTCCGGGAAACTTATTACTGTTGTTACTACTGTTACCTTTCTTGGGTAATTCAAGCTTCATCCCGTTATTGTTAACGTTAACAACCTCATCCAGCAGCTCTTGAGCAGCCTTCAAGTACTTAGAGCTCAGCAATACTCCCTGAATTCCTGAAACGCCATTTGTCACGCCCGAACCCGAAGAGACCGACCCACCTGAAACCCTCATATCTTCTCCGGAAACGGCTTGAGCCTGCTGTCCAAAACCGTGTTGCTGCTGGGAAGAAAGACTCAAAGAGAGACCCTGTTGAGCGCGCGGAGTTTCACGCGCCGCCGCTGAGGCGGGGTCAATTGGGTTATACAGGTTGTAGTGTATTCTTGGTACAAGTCCATGCAGGGTCGAAGTATCGTGGGAGTTAGGGTCCAAAGGTATACCCACGAATTGCTGAGTGTTGGGCTGCGCATGAGAGATGTGAGGTGGCGGAGAGAGGTTGCTGGCGGAAGAGTTGAGAAAGACTAGGTTGCTAGAAGGTGGTTGTGGCGGTGGTGTGTCGGAGTATTGGACGTAAGTAGGGTTCATAAGCACAAGGGTTTGAAGGCCCTCCGCTGGCGGTGGTGGAGCTGCCGCTCCTTGAATTTCAGGATTCCCATGAAAGTACGTCGCCATCAGACTTGTTTTCGTTCTATTCAATTCCACTTGTTGAAAAGGATGAAATCTTTGTTCTGCTCTGCAATGAAAGAGACTACGTTTATCAGTTAGATGAACTTCACACCCATACATAAAATCTTCGCTCGTGAAATACTCACTAGCAGTAGCTAGGTATAGGTCTTCTTCTTTTACACGCACAAACACATTTCACAGGATATTGAACTCTATAATCATACCTTAATTAATAAGTCCTGATGATTGGATCAACCCATCAAAGAAGAAGTTAAGCTTTTAGTCAGTGAAGGCCTGTTGGGAAAGAAGAGGCAAGAAAAAACGGGATAACAGTTACTCATATTATATATAAACGATCAGAGAAGTCAAGAAAGCGAAGCTCAAGAAACAAGAGTTAGGTTCTTGAAAGCAATAATTCTAGTTCCCTGAATCTTGTTTCTTGTTTTTGTTAAAACATCACATGTCGAAGAGAAGAAGAAGAAGAAGAAGAAGAAGAGAAGAGAAGCATGCGAACAAGAGAAAGAAGGAAAAGGAGAGTTGGAGATAGTACTAGCTATATGATATATATACACACATAAATATATATATATATATATATATATATATATATATAATTGGAACCTGGTGATAAAAATCAGAGTGCACGTGCTTCATGATCATCTTCTAACTGCGGGAAAAAAAAAGATTCAATTAAGAATGACCGAAACCTCATGAGTGAACAAGAGAGAGAAGAGCAATAAGATACAGTTATAGTTATTAAAAGTACAAGGATGAAAAAGAGGGGGAAGTAATACATCAAGAACACACATGGACACAAACACACACACACACAAAAGCGAACAACCCAATCCCAACACTTGGATGCATCATCAATCAATACATATAGATATGAAAAAATTTTGGGATCTTTATCAGTCCATTGACATAAGGATATTGGCCAAGACCTTATCATATAGACCCAAATCTCTTCCTCTCTTTCTTGCTTTCTTTCTTTCTCTGCTTCTGCTGCTAGTTCTTTTACTGAAAAGGAAAAAACAGATGGACTGAGTTAAAAAGGCTGAGAAAAAGATACCCATCTTTATTCATTCATTATCCAAATCCGATATATACATTTATTGTATATATACATGCAATTCTTGCATAAAACAAGGAAGAATATTTTTTAAAAAAAATCAAAAGAGAAAAAAAAACAGGTTTTTCAAGGGTGGGGGAGGTGAATTACAGAAGATGGGAAGTGGGTTTGATTCATGCTGATGTCTACATGTAAGATTTTCGAGAAAGAATTTGTTATGTTATGATCAGTTTGATTGAGGTGTGAGAGTGAGAGAAATTGGATTATAATAGTAATTGGATATCTATCTTAGAAAAATGTATCATTTTCTTTCTTTATTTAAATTTTTCCTTGTCTATCTTTCTCTTTTTAATGGCTTTTGAGTGAGGTACCTGCGAACAGATCAAAACAAGGGAACTTCTCTGATTTGACATTCACTTTTTTTCAAAAAAAAAAATGAAAAAATCATAATATCATCATCATCATCAGACACAGAAATACGTTAATCACTATATTACATTACTATAAATTAATCCAAATGGTAACAATACAACAAGAATCTTCTTATATTATCTCAACTTACAGCTTCACCATAAACATATATTCATTTTATGAGAACACAAACAGCTCAAAGACGAGGAAACGACTCCTTCCGAATACCCATAAAGCTTAATTTCCATGGAAAAAATTTTAAAAAAAATAGAAAAAGAAAGAAAGCAAGAAAGAAGGATGATGGTGATGATGATGATGATGACGGTGATGATGATGAGAACTGTACTGAAATAGAGAAAGAAGTAGTGGGGGGTCCCTTATGGTTCTTGAATTCAAAAATAATAAAATATCTCCTTGTCTTTTTTCATAATTTTGTTTGTTTTCTTCTTCCCCCATTTTTTATTATTATTTTATATTTCATAGCTTTGGTACATCATTTATTTATTTATTGAGTTATTTTAAATTAATTAATTAATTTTTGTGGTTGGATGTCAATGTTTTAAGATAAAGGAAATTAAATTTGCTAAGGAATACATAATAATAATAATAATAATAAAACCAAACCAACCTCCGTTCCACCTGTCAACAGGACTTATTGACTCCGTCTATAAAAATCCATTAATTAACGTCAATTATATTAATTTAACTCCATATTTACTGAATCAAAACATTTAATACAAGTTGATGTGTGTTTCTTAAGAAATTAATTGAGTAATTATCATTAAATTGATTGATAAGATATTTAATCATTTTATCCAATAATGTATCATATTAATTCAATATTTCTCCCGTATCATAATATTATAATTTATTTTTCATCGTATTAAAATAACATTTTTAAAATATTATATATATATATATATGTACAATTTATATGTGTTTATATACCTACAGCATCATAATATATTTGTTATTGAAGGACGTGAAAACACGTTTTCACTGGCCGACAAATAAAAAAGGATGGACCCAAAACGCTAATTTAAATGATTAATAACTTCATTAATGAAAAAATCAGAAAATAAATATATTAAAATTGTGTAAATATTTAAAACTGTGTAATTGGGAGTTTAAACATGGAACTATAATTAATTAAAAAATAATTAAAGAATTAAATCATCAAATGCATGCATCTATTTGTCAATGGAGCCGAATTGCATGGGGCCCTTGATATTGATTGGGTTCTTGCAATTTTTCTTCTTTTTATAAATTTCTTTTTGGGTGGTGGACAAATCGTATCATACCATTGCTTACTCTGCCTTCATTCCCTGGGATATATAATAACAATAATTATATATATATATATATATATATATTATGTTTTAATATTGGGTATTTTTAATTTTTGAAAATGGTATTATTGTTGACTGGGATAAAATAAATGAAATTAAAGCATTCATAATTACGTAAAATACGAAGAAAAAGGCTTTTAAAGAGACCTAGACTGCCCTTTATATATATATATATATAGAGAGAGAGAGAGAGAGAGATGGATATTGTATTTATTTAATACTAATATTATATTATATATGTAAATATATAAGGAAGAGCTGTATTCTGAGAAAACTTTTCTATCACCATCAGAATTACAATGATAGTGCAAAGAATGAAGTGTGTGATGTTAACAGGGCTTTCTCCTCCATCACCCACCTCTCCTTTTCCTTTCATTTTTTCACCTTTATCCCTCCCAAAATTTACTAATTATTATAATAGATTTATTTTCAATATAAATATAATAGATTAACACGTTCTTCGACTCTGTATTAAAATAATTAATTATATTCCATAATCGTAATTATATTTTATTATTATCATTATTAACATAGCTAAATGGAAGTTATTACTAGTACGTTGTTATGTACACATGCATTTATTTGCGGGAAAAATGCAATTGAATGCCCTAATGTGAATGTACAGAGGAATCTTCATCAAAGTTAGAGGAAATTCAATCCAATTCAATAATTTTCAAGCCCAAGTTTCTAGGATATTGACCATTTCTTCCCCAATAACTAAATTGCTTACACAAAACCACTTGATTTTGTAATTTCAAAACCCTAATTGATGTCCCAATAATTGCTTTTTTTTTTTATAAGTAATAACATGCCTTCTGGATTCGAACAGAATTAGATTATCAAAGCCAAAGCAAAATAAGTGTTTTTTTTATAAAAAAAAAAACTGAAATAGCACTAATGTTGACTTGGTCAACCTAATTAAAAGTTAGTTTACCAAATAAACTAGAAACTTAAAATATTACATTTGCTAAATATCTTATAATTATATTATAATAGATCCTAACGTTTATTTTAATCAATTTTTATATTATAATTATTATAATGAATAATTAAATAAACTAAATAAGATAAAAAAAAGAGATAAAAAGAAAAATAAATTAATTATTAATTATCTTTCATAGATTTACTGATTATTTGATTTAATTATTTGTAAATATAAATTTTGAATTATAATATATTTTATCTTAGGTTTTTTTTATTGAAAAAATAGTTGAAATTAAGTTTAAAAAAAAATGGTGAAGTTATACATGGAAACATCAATATGTAGTGACCTTCCAATGTCATTTTCAAAATACGCCGAGACATTGCCAAACTACGAGCTGCTAGTAATTTTACGACCCAAAAATTGATATTGCATAGCCCCAAAATCATATTTTATAGTATTATCTTTATATTGATGGGTTTGATTAAGAACAAAGTAACCATTATGATGGTGACTTAACACTTTAATTAAAATTATATTATTGGTGCTTTTGCCTAATGGTGAAAATTAAACAAGGATTGTTTAAACTAAATGTAATTAATAATTAATAAGTTGTAAACTAATCTTGAAATTGCTTTTTAGGACTAGAAAGATTCAATTTCAAATCAAGACATGATGAATTAAAAATAAAACATTATTATATATGTACATAATTAGTAGTCTATTCAAAAATGTAATAAGCAACATATATCACATCAAACCCATAATCCAAATATCTCTCTAAACCCACTTTTTATCCGGTTTTGAATATTCTCTAAACTAAATTTCACTTTCTAATGAATATATTAATGCAATATATATATATATTTGTTATTTTATACAATATGCAATATTTAATGTGTATTTTAAGCTAGATAGAAAGTGGGAATAGGGTCTTTCAATGCATGACTTTTTTTTTTGTATTATAATATGTGTATCTAATAATTGTTATGATCGTAATCTTAGGTTTGTCTCATATTTTTCAAATTCTCCATTTCTCTTTCACAAGAAAATGATTAGTACACTCATAAAAGCAAACCCTTCAATAGATTTTGATATGCATACAAAAATCAAAATCTTGTTTGTGTCAAATATGAGACACACCAATCATATATTATGAAAACGTCTTTATAGAATCATTTATAAAAAAAACTAATCCAATTTAAATGAATTTATTTTCATTTTAATAAAAATTGGTTTTTTATAGTAAATTTATTAAATTCAAGAGAAATCTTTCTACAACATAAAATAAATACACGATAAACAAATTTTTGTCATTTTTCAAAAAAATACAACATTTTTTTCTATTTTTAATGATATTTTTTTGAAATTCTCCAAAAATTAATAGGTTCCATCGCAATTAAACTTACCTATATAACCCCAAAAAGAAGTACACATATTTGCATCATCATTATCATCATAATAATTATTAATTTATGAAGTTAATTGATTGGAGTTTAATTAATAATCTATCTTCTAAGATATAGGTAGTGATTTGAGGAATTGTGGGGCCATCTTATGAAGCTCAACTGTTGGGTTGGTAAACTATCTCCAAAAATGGGCCATATTTAATTTTAATAGTAGGTGAGTTTGAATAAGCCAATAGAAAATTATTCCAATAAAATTCATTAATTAGTAACTTTACATAAATCATATATTAATTTCATTTATCACGATATATATTTGAATTTAGATATCTTTCTTAAATGCTCAATTGTTCTTTTAATATGATTGAAATATATCTTATACAAAAATCATAGATTAATTATATATATATATATATATATATATGAGAGTTTATCACGGAAAAAAGAATTTATCAAGGCTATTAGGATTTGAGTCTTTTTTTTGAGTAGTCAATTGTTCTTCCAATATAATAGTCTCAACAACTCTCATTCTTTACACTTCTTCCTCTATATATATATATATTAATATTTTTGTTTTAAATTTTTAATAATTGCTTTTAGAAATAATAATATATTATAGAGTTTTTTTCCTAAATAATTGATGAATATGAGCAAATAGTTGGAGGGTTTTTTTGTGTAAAAGAATAATTATGAAAACAGATTTAAAAAATATTTAAAAAATTAGAAAGGGGTTTTTTACGGTCAATTAATAATAATAGAAACAGTAGACATCCCAATTAATAATTTTAAAAATTTGAAAAAATATATATAATTAGAGAAAACAAGAGGACTAAATTAATTAAATCCACAATAAATAACAATAAAATAAAGGCACCAAGAGCAATAAATTGTCAAGAATTTTTTTAGAAAAAATTGGTAAAACATATTATCAAGATAACAATGTGTGCAATATTATTTTGATATTTTCAATAATTATGCATCAAATTGCAGGATTGGTTAAGGTACACTTTTCCAAATCTTGGCACTAATTGCTACCACATAAAGCATCCACTTATTATCCAAACCCAAAAATTAAATATATATATATATATATATAGAAAAGAAAATTCTTGTGATCCTATTCAGGCTTGTTGACGACGCAGAGAAAGGGAGAGAAGAAGAAATTGCTATCATTTTCATGGAGCAAGCTGGACCCAATGCCTTAATTACTAGCCTACTAAAGAGAGGCTGCTTTTTCCTCTATTATTTATGTGATTCTCTTTTCTTTTGCTATGGATGAAGAATACCCTTCTCTAGACGCAACCATTATTGTTATTCTCATTTTTCTTTTTCCTTTTTTTTACTAGTTTAATGATTTATTCGATATTGAAAAATTTATATAAAGATGAATTATTTTTACCTGTAGGATACTACTGTTTATACTCGAACTACTTTAGGGTAAATGGTAGAATTAATATATCATCTTTCATTGCATCAAAATGACCCAACTCTTTCTTCATTAACATTATTATTATTGTACAATGCCTCATTAGGGTTAGCAAGTTTATAGGTCACAAACACCACAATATGACAATATCTTTCTTTTCCTGTTAGTGTCAAATTCATTGAATCGCCTGTTTCTATAGGGCCAAAATGCATCATTGAGCATGCTTTTCTGCTCTTTTAGGATTTGATTGATTTATTTTGGAAGAAATAAGAATTTTTTTTGTAAAAAAAAAAAGGAGGGCTTGAATTGACAATAGGAAAGTGTCTTCTCCACCATATGGCATTAGCTCATTAACTCCATAGTTACATATAATGATGGATACTGTGTGATGAAGCTTGAATTGCCCTACAACATATAGTAACCTTAGCCTCATGTTAAGTAGCTAGTGTCCTAAAGTACTACTACTATTGGTAGTGCTACTATTTCTTTTTTCCTTTCAATATCATATAGATGGGACACATTCATGTTGCTTGTAGTTTTCATTATCTTTACCATAAAGTTGATTGCCTTATGAACTATTAAATTTTTTCTCTCCTCAAGTCAATCTACTATAGAATCATTAATTATTTGACTAATTTTCTAATAGCAAAAAGAGTTTAGTTATAATTAAAATTAATTTTATATTTTTACACCTTTACACATGTTATCTATATAAATTAATTTAGTATATATAAATTACTTTTTATATTTTTTCAAGTAAGCGCACAAAATATTAGTTGAATGAACAATTCAGATATAATGGTCAAAATTATGAATTCATTATATTACTATATAATATATAAAGTTGATATATTGAGTTAATTACATTTTAAAATAAAAGTCATCAAAAATGAATTATAGATTAAAAAAGTTATGAATAACATATAACGTTGGTGGGTACATTAACTAAATGTTTACGGAATATTATTTTCAATAAATTGGGCATAATATGTGACAAGTTTTGAATTAAATGTCAAAGTAATATTTTAGGAAAATTCATATAATTCAAAGATTACATTGTTAATTTAACATTTGAACAAGATGTTTATTTTCAGTGGTACAGGATGACTTCATCAATTACTACTTCATTGCTGCTGGAAGGTTTGGCAGGAATTGAGTTTTGGGGCTTATTGTTTCTTGAGTTTTTTTTTTCTTTTTCATGTATATATATATATATATATATATATATATAGACGGACACATAATTTTGCCTTAAGAGATTGCATCGTATCCAAATGGATTTATTTGATAATGAATGACTAGGAGAATTCAAGTCATAGTCTAGTCTCCAAGTAGATATTTTATACAAATCCTGTATATATACACACATAAAAGTATCTCCTTGAAAAACATACATTCAAAAGCAAGAATTGAATACAATATTTATAAGATAAATTTTATTTATTTATTCATCTATCTCCCTATTATTTACTTCCTTAAGTTGAATTCCAATGATTAGCATTATTTGAGACTAATTTTCTTAACATGAAGAATAAAAGAAATACATTGAAATAAATATATAATTTTATATGAAATCAAATATTAATCATGATTACAATCAATTTCATAATCTTAATTAATTAATTTAATTATAATTATCAATAAATATATATATATATATATATATATATATATACATTCATATTTTATTACTTTATTATCTTAATAAGACCAAATTTCTTTAAAAAAAAAGGATTTATAAAAGATATGGCATGTTGGTTTAGTATATGTACTATGGGTAAAGAATAAAAGAAAGTGCTAGCTATTCTAATAAGATAGCAAGATGCGGTAAAGATTGTTTGATGCTCCCATTAGATTGAATCTAGATATATTTCAATAAAAAAGAATTAATATAATTTTATTATATAATTTATCCATGATAATTAATAAAAATAATTTATATATAATTCTATAATAATTTGGTATGACGTGTTTATATATAATTTTTATTTATTATTATGACAATCAATAATAATTTAAATATTAAAATTATTCATAAACATCTCACTCGTACCAATTACTTTTATTATAAAGTTTATATATTCACATCATGAATAAATTAATTATCATTGTTATTCATTCATCAGAGGTAAATTTTTTAAACATTATAGAATTAGATAATATTTGTAAAAATAAAAGATGGGGGGGAGAACGGGAGTAGGAAAGATTGTGCAATGGTATTAATTATCCATAGAAAGGAAAAAGAGGAAGATGGTGTAACTTTTCAATTACAATGAAGTTTCAACCAATTAAGAATAGAATGTTTAAGGGATAAGGAACATGTAAAGGCTATATATATATATATATAATTCAATAAATTCTTTTTAGTGCTCATTATAATTTTCATATTGAGCGTGAAACTCGTGTGGATCTTTTAAAGATTTTACATCGCTTTTTCTTATCAATTTTGATAATATGCGTTCACATTTATCATTAATGCATTCTTTATTCATACCAAAATCCTTCATTCATTACGCCCAATTTGAAAAAGACTTAGCAAGTTTTCAAATATTTATATCTGTTTACATGTGGGTTTTCTTATTACTAATAATTGAATTTCGAAACTGCCTAAAACGATTTTCAAGACAAAAAAAAAAATTAGTGTCGGTATAAATTTAAAATTAAAATAAAATGAGTTGTATGCTGTGTATTTGAAATTTAATTTAATAAAAATTAATTTACTTTTATAATTTATATAAATTAAATTCATTAAAACATGATTAAGTATATAGTGTATGAATAAATTTTATGCAATAACTAATAAATTACATTTAAATTAGTTATTTAAAATAGTTAAGTATGAATCCGACTGAATTTATTTAATTTACACTTACAATTTAAATATATGAATATGATTAAATTAGCATCGAATTTATTTATTTATTTTATTTATATTGAAAGGAGATTTTATTTATTAAAAACATAAAAACTTAAATATTAAAATCATTAAATGTATATGTGGGTGTGGGATGATAACTAAATTTGTACCCAAAAGATTAGGGCATAAATGCACAAGTAGGCAGGCGGGGCCTGCCCCTTTTTTTCGTACAAAATAATTTCTCCACAACAAATAAAATTAAAACGAAAAATAGTAAACAATATTTTTTTCTAAATGGTGATTATAAATGCCACGTCACTACACGCACTAATTGCCCGACTCAGCCACGCGAAGCGGGTCCCACCCGGCTTGATCCCACGTGCCATCCCACCTCCCTCTCCTTTATTATTATATTCTTATTTATTTATTTATATTTTTAAAAGAATAACAAGTAAAATCTTTGCTGTTTGGGCGGGACATTTGGACTTTAGCGAACAAATAATATGGCCCACCTTCCCCTAACTTCACTGTGCACGCGTCAAACAACTAGGGCATTCAATTTTTAAAAAATAGTTTCAACTAAAATAATATATTTTTTGAGAGACTAAAAATTATTTATCCGAATTTATTGTATAACCCAATGCAGTGGACATGTATCTTCAAACATTATATCTACTGTGATATCATATGATCATTTTAAGAAAATCAAGTTTGACTCCATATATATATATTCAATAATTTTTATAATATCAGTATAATAATTTTTAAGATATACTTCTCCTTTAAAGATATTTATTTTTATTATATTTCATCAATAAAAAAAGGGTAAAGAAGTATACAACGAATATTTATACCCGATTCCATAAATTTGAAAAACTTGATCTTAGTTAAATATCTCATGAAGCATAAGTTACACATTATAATTAATTAATTAATAATATAATTATTTAATCATTGAATTGTATTTAAAGTAATTACATTGAGATTACTTTAAATCACCTGAACTGGTCTTGATTGTTGGATAAAAAAAGAGAACTAGTCTTAAAATATTAAAATAATAAAGTACAAATGTCCCATGGATAAGGTAAAAAGAATTTTCACATCAAAATAATAAAGATACTAATAATATTCAGGTAAAAAGATATTATTATATAATTATTTTAAATTAAATAGTATAGAAGAGTATGTTTTATTTATAATATATAATTAATGAGGATTCCCACCCTTACCTGTTTTTTTTTTTTATTTAAATCAATATAAATTTTTTTCTTCTCTTGGGGACTGGGACCCGACCACCCAACGGAAACGTCCATGAATAGAAGGGACCCACGTGTCATAAAATTCAAGAAACTAACCAATCGTAGGAGAGGTTGGGTCCTGAGGGCAACTACTTGCTTCTTTGCCTTTTTCTTTAATTTTTCAATGCCCCATCTTCAACCTTGTCGCTGTCGGCTTTTCTGGCCCTTCTTTACATTTTTGACACGTGTTCCATCTTTTGCCGTATTCCAATTTTGTCCTTCACACCTTTCCCTTCCAACTTGTCATTTTCATTTTTGCTTCTCATATGCTTCATCTGCCTCCTAACATAATTATTATGCCTTATTTTGTAGATATTGAGAATATTGGGATTTACCATTTTTTTAAAAAGAGAATATGGGAGTTTATATTTTCAGTTATTATTATCAATACCTTAATATATTAGAAAAATAATAAATAATATCATTTATTTCAAAATTAAAATTGTTACATTAAATTCATAATTCTAATGCTAAAACTTTGCATGATATATAAAAATATACAAGGAATAATATACAAAATAAATAAAGATAAAATATGAGGGTAACAGACTAATTATAATTTAAAATAATTTTTTTCATTTTGAAATAAATTAAATGAACAATTAATTTGTTAATTATTGCTCGAAAAATAGTAATTATAAAAAATGTTATTAAATTGAGAACACAAAGTGAAAGCATTTAACGTATGTTTTCTATACGTTATAATTTTCACAAATAATATTCGACAATTACTTAATTATTGTTAAAAACTAAATTCCAACTTAAAATTATGAACTAGTCAAATGCTTAAAATTCAATTCTGTCTGAACACAATTAAATTGTTTTAATGAATTTCATGACTTGGAGGTAGCCCTTATTGGACTATCATACTTAGTTGTTAACGTTTTATCAATTTTCTTTATTAAATTAAAATAAAAAAAAATTAATTTTAACTTTAATTTAATATTTATTTATATTTAAAATGAAAATTAAGATAATTTAATTGACGAGTATATAATCAATTTCAGTTGTAATTAAATTTTTTTAATTTTATTATTGTTGAATGTTTGAATATTAAAGTAAGATATTTAATCCTTTTTTCATATATCAATATCATAAAAGGATGACATAATAGATCGATTAATGCAATGAAATGAAACAAATGTATTACATGATTGAAGATTCATTATCTAACCTAGAAATCATCGAAATTTCTACATCAATACATATTTTTATTTTCATGCAATTCAACCACATGGATAAACACATTTTTCTTTATAAAATAATATTTGTTTTACTATGATTTTGAAAGAAAAATATCAAAATGAAAGATGATTATCATCTGGGTTATTATTTTTCTGATCATGTAATAAAAAGATTATTAAATAAATTGATCATGAAGAAAAGATTAGAGATTATATTTATTTATTTTGATGATATTGAATGTAATGAGTGGATGAATTGGAGGTGGAGTTAATGATATTGTATTTTAATGATGTTAATACGTTTCAAGGAAGTCCAAAAAGTCTAAATTTGAACCTTATCATTACATATATGAATTATTGTTAAAAAATAAATGAATATATTTAGGAAGTAATTTCCTCTCGCAATAATAGGAATCACATTCTCTTTGTTTTGTGTATTGTGAAGGAACTAGATCCCAATTTTCCTAAACATGTTTTTGAGAAGTCGAATTGGTTCATATACCCATTCACTCCAAATGGAGGATCCATGGCTCAAAATCTGAAAATGAAAGGTTTCCCCCCCCGTTATTACAAGGAATGAATAATATGCCCAATTAATGGACCAATAGAGAATAAACTTGAGCGTAAAATGTCCTTGATTTTAAGAATTTAAGGGCAAAATGATAATATTATATCAATTTTTATCACTAACTATTGAAATACTATTTTAAAATGGAAACTAGTATTATCATTTTAAATATTAATAAAATCAATTATATCAATTTCTATCATCCTTGTATCAATTCAACATATATTAATAAGATTTTTATCATCAATAAAATCAATATCATATTTTTGTTTTATTTTTCAAATCATTTTACTAACTACATTAGATCTTTACTAACTAAAATTTATAAAATCACATCAATTAATAAAATATATTTTAATCATTAGTTATTGATTAGTATTAAAATAATAATTATTTTTATCACATGTTTTTCTTGATGTGTTATGATTTAATTTATCAACAAATGCATGCCAAGGATATCTCAAGTTTTTAGAAATTGCACCTTCTTACACTACCAAAAAATTAATAGATTGGAGATGAAATTATATTATAATGTTTAACAATGAATTAAATATGATAAATAATTTATTTTTAAATCTATCAATATTAAAAAATAAAATGGAATAGTAATCGATTAGTGATAGAAAATATTTCATTTTCAAATTCGTTACTAATCTATGATAGAATGATTCCATCTTATCTTGAATAATTTAAAATTTTGAATTAAATAATTTATTAATATAATATTAAATTTCTATATATACATACATTTTGAACTTAATAGATATTCTATTATTAAATCTTATTTAATACTTTAAAATTTTAATTTAAATAATTGATATTTATATATTTATTATAAATTAACAACACATAATATTTATTTCATGTTTAATGATTTTAATGTCCTAAGTTCTTTTTTTTTTTTTCTAATATATGATAGGTTGAATCTATTCATATCTTATCCAAGTTCATGGGTTATCTATATATATATATATATATATATTGCAGTTTAGCTTGACTTTCTTACATTTATTTTGAAAACTAACTAGATATTATTATCATTAACATGAACATACAAATATTAAACATGAAATAGCAAACGTGGCCTTTCTATATCCATGTTTTAAAGAGACAAGTGGTCTGTGTTAGGCAAGACAAGTCATCCATATAATCTCTCCATAGACCTTTGTTTTTTATCTTTTGTTTTCTCTTTTTACTTTATTTTAGTATTAATATTTTCCCACTAAGTCATATGAGGAGT
This sequence comes from Dalechampia spathulata, assembly GCA_948192965.1. Classification (NCBI taxonomy): domain Eukaryota; kingdom Viridiplantae; phylum Streptophyta; class Magnoliopsida; order Malpighiales; family Euphorbiaceae; genus Dalechampia; species Dalechampia spathulata. Next base: position 22,646 of record CANYBF010355870.1, read on the forward strand.
AAAATGACCCATTATTTAATTAATTACAAGAACCCTAACCCAACTCCTGCGCTCTTATATATATATATATGCTTACCGATCTATTCCTCTTTATGATCTCATCTCATCTCATCGATTTTCTTCTGTTGATTTCCTTTCAATTATGTGTCAAAATGTGAACCCTTCCCCCCCTTTTTTTGTTTTTTTTTGTTTACGGTTTTAAATAATAAGAAAGATATGCAAGTGACATTGTAGATGTTTTCCTTTCTCATATAATTATTATAAAAACTCATCAACATCATAATTATTCTTATCTCAAATAAAGATAAGATTCCATTAATTTACTTTTTTAGTTAAATTTTGAATTATTTATTATAATAATATCATAATCCATGATTTATCATTATTTTCATTTTCTTATAATATTTTAAACTTGTAATCTAATAACTCGTAAATAATACAACAATTATGATCTTATAGGCAAGTTGTAACTTGTTTCATTACCAATCTATACAAAAATAATAAAAATTTTAGAGATTTTGCATTTTTTGCATGTTATATATTACATATAAGTTGATATTGATTTATTTCCTTGATGAGGATTGAATTGAAATGAATACAATTCAAGGATGGGTCTTACAAAAGAGGGGTAAGTGCCCCAGAAAGTATGGACAATCCACTTCACTATCAAGATCATGCTCTTGCTATGTATCTTTCAATCAGTTTCCTGCCATGTTTCCTTTGTATCATTCATGAAAAAAGAAACTAATTTTAAATTCAAAACTTTAGCCATCTTAGATACTACATCACATGTTTATGGTCTTACATTTTTTATACATGACCTGAAAACATCAAATTTCTTTCAAATGTTCCTTTTGGGTCAAGAGGATCCAAACAACTTAGTTTTCCTCAACTTTATAATTTCCATGTCTCCTCTACACTTTACTATTATTAATATTCTAACACTCTCAATATACTAAAATTGACCCAGATAAGTACTTCATGTAGCAAAATTCATAATTAATTATAATAATTTTTTAAAATAATATAACATTATTCAAGTACATATGAAGAAATATTCACTCTAATAAATTCTTTAACATAAAATAATTCAAGAAAATTATAATTCTGTTTTTTGTGGTAATTTATACAATTAATTATTTATAAAATTTTAAGTAAAATGATGAGACGCAAGGTGAGGTTAGTCCATGTGTCAACTTGCCAGAGTTTATGAGACTAATAATTTAAAATAAATGGGGGGCCTTTTTGTTTTTCCTTTTAATCAAAAAGAAAAAGAAAAAGAAAAAGAAATTTTTTTTTAATAAATCATGAGATTCCCAATTTCATATAAAAGGAAAATGTGGTATCCTACATGTTTGGTTATATAAATATTTTTTTAATTAGATAATAAATTTTCTAATAATTGTTTAATTTTTTACAAATTAAAAATTAATTTATAGAATATATAAATTGTTGCACAAATTATATTGCATGAAGAATCGATTATTCTTTTTACCATGATTTTTATTACTAAAAAAATGATGGAATATAATTCCAAATAAAGAAGTAAAATTGGTGATTTTTAAAAAATCAAAAATTAGTGACTTCTGTAAATTATAAATAAATAATAAATAAATAGACGGGGGACAAAAGGATAAACAAATGAGGTCCATGGGCAATTTGGACCACACGGGTGGCCCGATGTTTCATGCAATAATTGCCCCCATGGGCCTACGCAGTGGCCTCGAATGTAAATTACAAATATTATTTGTTGCTTAAAAAAAATGATTGACGTCCCAAAATGCATAAAGAAATCACTTTTAGTCTAACATTTTCTTAATAAATAAATAAATAAAACATAAATTTAATTCTATTATTAATTTGATTGGATAAATCATACATAATTCTTGTTCGAGTCGGTTTCATTTTCTTTTTCGGGGAGTTTTTTTAAATAGCAAGAAAAAGATGGCATTTAATAATTGCTAATGGCACTTTTATAAAAAGGATCAAATCCATGGAATTTATATTTAAAGAGTAATTTATTTTAATATACTCTCAATATCTTAGACTAAATTGATATATATATTATTATCGTTCATTGCTATTGTAATTTTGAATGATTGATTTTTCTTTAATGATATAATTTTTAAAAATTGATTATCAAAATAATTTTTATTACATATATGAAGGGTTAAAATAATCCTAAAAATTATGAAAGTGAGATTATTAAATATTTTTAAAAATATTTACGAAGCATGGACAATGGTGGGGGGAACATTTAAGGTTGTGAAATGAATTTCAAAGAGGCCGATAGAAATGGGCTCTAGGGATGACGTGTCGGCCACTTTGCAGTCCATTAACACAATAATCAACTAAATCTAAAATAATTAAAAATTATCTATAATACTAATAAATGTTATTAACGTCTTCAATGATAGATATCTTAATTTTCTTAATTTAAGTTGTAAACGTAGAATTATAATTATTGAAAAAATTATTCACAATTACCATTTTTAATATTTAAATCTAATAATTAAAATTTATGAATAATATTAAAGTTATTTGTATATGATAATAAAATTTACGATGAAGAAGGTTACATAAATTGAGGTGAAACCATCTTTTATAAAATAATTATTAGATATTGATATTATATAACTAAATAATTAAAATTAAGATATGAAAAATATAACTGCATATTATATTTATGATTCTCTTATTTTCATTGAATTTTGATCATACTAAATTCTAGATGTTTTATATTAAATTTTGATATAAACTAAATCATTTTAATATATAATTTTCAAAATTTTCAGTTCCTTTTTAAAATAATTTTCCAATCAATAGTTAAGGATAAAGAAAATACAAAATAACAAAAGAAAAGTGCATAATATTTTTTGTAGTTGCTCAAACTTTACAACTTGGAACGTATCTCTTTGGTGTCTTCATATCATATCTACTCCATACTGCAAATTTTTAAAATCATATCACGCACAACACATATTCTTTTCAAAAATAATTTTACAAATATCGTAAGAAAATATTTCATTTAAAATTATAAATTATTAAAATAAGATTTTCCAGTAATTTTTTTATATTTTTTATATATTTTATATATGAATATTGATCGAATTTATAAACATACATAAAATGTATTCGATAATTCTCGTTTGATAAAAAATACATAAAATAAATATGTTAATATATAAAGGTTATATATTTGGTTATTATATATTAAAATATTATTTAATAAATAAAATTTTTTACCACTTAAATTCTACTTTTGATTATAAATAATACAAAAAAAGGATTGGTATACGTGTTTTATTTTTATTTTTATTTTATAGTTTGCAATTCTTAGTGACTATTGTACTAACTAATAAATTTATTTAAAATTGGAACAAACAAATGAATAATTAAGAAATGGGGAAGCCACTCACTATTTGTAGCTAGAATTTACGAGGTTGATTTGATCGTTTATATTACTTAAATTGTGTGTTTTCGTCTTATTATGTTTGTAGTAATTATTAAATACTCTCCATTTTCGTACAACAAAAACTGTAGTCGGAAAGAAAATGCAGCCATTCACATCTCTCCATGTTGCCATCTCCAATGGTTAATTTTACGCTCACATCTTATCTTATCTCTTCATGTCTTGACCCATCCTATAATCACTAAACCCTAAATTACTTTTCACTCATTAACCAACCCTTCAAACCAGTTTAATAATTAAAAATACAAGGAAAATGGTTTTATTAGTTTTAGCAAGTGGATAATAGTGATTAAACAGATAGCATCAATCAAATAGTTTGGTAAGTCAAACGAAATATATCTCACCAAACTCTATTAAAAATATATTGCTTCACCGTCATCTCTTTCTTATTATAAAGTTTACTGCTAGACAGTTAAAAGGATTTATCATTCATTTCCAAGCTTAATACGTGTAATTATATTACTCGACCGTAGCAAAAACATGTGATCCTTGTTCAATTATAACCTAAATCACATAATTTGGCAAGTCAAATTCAAATATTGATCACCAAACTCTATCAACAAAGGATTTGCTTCACAACCCGTTTCCTATGTAGAATTTGAAACTAAACTCCCAAAAATGACGGAAACAACATACTCTTGAAAAAATAGCAGTATTTGTTTTATGGGTTTCATTCAGATATTTTGGAAAACTGCACCACCCACCACTTGCATGGTTTTTGCTTTATTTATACTAAAAATAGTGTAACAACCATTACAAATTCTAATCCTAGTTTGGTGCCATATTCTGCATGGCATTTTACGTAAAACTCGATCAACTTGAAACAAACACTGAATAATTCAAACAAACAGTACACGTGTGTACACGTGTTTATTTATGACCTAATGACCTAACCATGAACAAGCTTATATTCTTCATTTCTCCCCCGTAAGCTTGTTCTTCACATCTCCGATCCTAATCATCATACTCAACTCGTCGATTTTGTCCCTGGACAGTGGCTTCGTCAGAATGTCAGCAAGCTGTTCTTCTGTCTTGACATGCTCAACCTCAACTTTTCCTTTCTGAACACATTCACATATAAAATGAAACTTTATGTCTATATGTTTACTTATGTTATGCTGAACAGGATTTCTTGCGAGAGCAATTGCAGATTTGTTGTCAACCCTTAACACAAACTTGTTTGTCTTCCAACCAGTCAATTCATGTAATAATATACTAATCTACATGCCTTGACAAGCCCCTGCTGTTGCGGCAATGTACTCAGCTTCACACGAAGATAAGGCTACCACCTTATGCTTCTGAGATATCCAGGTGATAAGGCTTTGACCAAGGAGATAGATTACCCCAGTCGTGCTTTTAAGATCATCCACGTCTCCTGCTAAGTCACTGTCACTATAGCCTACTAGCCTGAACTCCTCATCTTTAACCTTGTTGTAGCTACAACCATGATATAAAGTGCCTTTCACATAGCGTAATATTTGTTTTACAGCTACATGGTGTTTCATCGTTGGTGCTTCCATGAAGCGACTTACTATGCCAACTGAATATGCAAGATCAGGTCGAGTATTCACCAAATACCTCAAACTTCCAATTGTACTTCTGTAAAGAGTAGCGTCAACTGGAGGATTTCCATCTGATTTATTCAATTTTACACGTGTATCCATAGGAACTCGACATGACTTACACTCTGCTATTCCAAGTCTTTCTAGCATCTTTTCTGCATATCCCGCCTGGTTAAGGGTGATGCTATATGGTTTTTGCTTAACCTCAATGCCCAGGTAGTAGCTTAGCATCCCAAGATCACTCATCTTAAAAATCTTTTTCATCTTGGCTTTAAAACTCTCCACTCCTCTGGGCTTCAAACCCATGATTATTAAATCATCTACATATAATCCTACAATCTGTACCTCATTTTCCTTGTGTTTCTTGTAAACTGCATGTTCTATCACACATACCCCAGCTCCTGGAGACATTTGTCAAGCTTTGTATTCCATGCCCGAGGCGCCTGCTTAAGTCCATACAATGCCTTTCGTAATCTCAGAACCTTTCCTTCCTTTCCTCTTTCAAGGATCCATCCAGTTGTGTTACATAAACTTCTTCTTCTTCTATCTCACCATTCAAGAAAGCATATTTGACATCCATATGATGCACTATCCAACCTTCTTGAGTGGCTATGGCTAGCAATACTCTCACTGTCTCTAGTTTGGCTACTGGAGCAAAGACTTCTTCAAAGTCTATGCCTTTTTCTTGCACGTACCCCTTTGCTACGAGCCTTGCTTTGTGTTTGATGATCTCCTCTTCTGGATTCTTCTTAACTTTGAAGATCCATTTCAAACCAATAGCCTTCTGATGCTTTAGAAGTTCTGACAGTTCCCACATTCCATTTCTTCGGATAACCTCCATTTCTTCTACCATTGCATGTCGCCATTGTTCACTACAGACAGCTTCTTGATAGGATGTTGGTACTTCAACTGACATGAAGTAAAGGCTGTAATCAAGATTGACTTCCACTGTATTGTCATAAATCTCTTGAAGCGTCCAAACTTTCCTTGGTCCCTCGGAGCTACTTTCTCCTGTTTCTGGATTTTCTAAACTTGACACGGAGTCAAGGTTCTCAGCTATGGGTGACAAGGCTATAGGTGACAGTTACTGGTTATTGAGGTGAATGTCATCCTCTCTTTGTACTCCCTTGTATGTGATGACAAGTGGTCCATCTGTTGATAAGTTTGATATTGTCTTTTGGTTCTACCAGTCCCATTTTTCTTTTTCCTGAAACACAACATCTTAACTTATCACAATTCGATTAGTAGTTGGATTCAGTAATCGGTAAGCTTTGAATCCTGGTTCATTTCCCAAGAGAATCAACTTTGTACTCCTATCATCCATTTTTCGTAAATAAGGGGCTGTATTTTTGGCATACATGATGCAACCAAAGACACGCATATGATGAACACTGGGAGGTCTTCCATGCCAAGCTTGATACAGAGTCATTCCTTGGATGCTTTTTATAGGTGATCTGTTCAAGATGTACACTGCAGTACGTGCGGCCTCTCCCCAATATATAGCTGGCATTCCAGAGTTATTTAACAAGCACCTTATCATCTCCACAACTGTCTGGTTTCTCCTCTCCATTACTCCATTTTGCTGTGGGCAGTAAGGAGCAGTGAACTGACGCCTGATGCTATGTAACTCACAGAACTTGCCGAACTCATTTGATGTAAACTCGCCTCCTCTATCTGTTCTAAAAGTTTTGAGCTTACATTCGGACTGTACTTCGATCTGAGCTTTCACTTTCTTGAAAGCGTTTAACACCTCATTTTTATTTTTGAGCATCTCAGTCTACATATAATGACTGTAATCATCCACAAGCAAGAGAAAATACCTGTTCCCGCTATATGTGGAAGGTGATATTGGCCTGTACAGGTCACCGTGCATGAGTTCCAATGGTTTGGTTGCTTGATATTCTCCTATTTTTGGGAAACTTGTATGATGTTGTTTACTGATTACACATTGCTCACAAGTGTGCGTCACTAGTTCTATTTCTGGCAAACCTTTCACCATGCCTTCTGGTACAAGCTTACGTAACGCTTGATAGTTGAGGTGCCCGTAGCATGCGTGCCATAAGCAAGCCTTTTCAGATAACCTTGTCAGATGACACTCAGATTTTGCTTGTGTCATATTCATCATGTAAAGGCGATTTTCTGCTCTCTGAACTTTAGCCATCAACCTGTCCTTTGCATCATATACTTTTAGAATTCCTCCTTTCACAACCATTGTTGCTCCTGATTCGTCGAGTTGACCAAGACTAATAATATTGGATTTTAATCGAGGAAGGTAGTACACATTTGTTAGCTTGATATAATCTACGTTCTTGCACTGAAATACTGCAGTGCCTTTGCCTTCTACCTTGATGATTGATCCATCACCAAACCTGATAGTCCCTTTGATTGATTCATCAAGATTGGTTAATGCTAGCTTGTTACCTGTCATATGGTTGCTAGCCCCCATATCATAGTACCATATGGTTCCTCTCGTCTCTCCTTCTTCAAAGTCATGCGTCTGCTCTTCGTTCAACATTAATCTCTTCCCTTCGTCAAGATGAATTAACTCACAAGTTTTCAGCATCAGTAATGTCGACTCCTCTTCAACTTGCTCCACTAAATGTGCCTCATTTTGTTTCTTCCGGGCAGCTTTACAATCAAATTGATAATGGCCATATTCATTACAATTGAAACATCTGACCTTTTTAATATCAAACTTCCGATAGTTTTGATTGTATTGTTCGCCATCATGTTCTCGGCCTGTTTCCGAAGGGCCATGTAAGAGTAGGGCATCCCGGACGCGGGAGCCCAGCACCCTGTTCGGTGTGAGATGCCGTGGTGCTTGTTCTCAATGGCGTTTTTCCGTTTTAATTTATGAAAAGAATGTGTTTTATGATGTGGAGTCGCCACCTAGTTTGTTTCTATTAATCCAATTGAATTAACTTGAAAAACTAGGAAATAAAACTTAGGTTTTTCAGAGTTGAAAATGACCTTAGTTTCTTCAGAGTGTGGGTTCGGGATTTTCAAATCTATTTGTATT
>CANYBF010355882.1:0-20031 GCA_948192965.1 Dalechampia spathulata
AGAGTTGAGAGGGTTTAGAAATAAGGAAGTGTAGTGTATGGAGGAAGCTTGGGTTCTTAAGGGCAAAAGTCAAAAGTCAAAAGGGTCAAAAGTCACATTTGCCCCCTAAGCCAAAAATCACCTTCATACATATACACATACGCATACATCTATACACACGTACATCCATGCTTACATATAATTATACATGTATACATACGTGTAGGCATACAAACTCCTAGGGTCCTAGACGCGGGCGTAACATAAGTTGTCCCTATGAACAGCCCCTTTTCTTAAGTTATCCTTATGAACAGCCATACACGTACACCCTTATTTTGTACCACCTAGAAGAGTGGCCTTCCCTTCTCATCACCCACCGTAGAAGCCTCATAACATTTCAATTGGTATTGATACAAAGTCCAATGACCCAAAAGAGCTATGCATGAATCACACGTACCGATTCAATCTTCTGCCCGATTTCACGCACTGGTATATTCTTCTTATCGCCCACCTTAGCAGCTTCCCCAAGTTTCGATCGATGTTTGGCCAGAGTCCCAATGACCAACAAGGTGGCGCATGGTCCTCATGTGCCAATTCAATTCTCTACTTCAAATTCACGCGCTGGCACGTGGCGTCTCCTGCGATCCTCCGACTTCACCTTCGACGACACCCTCAATCCTCTTGTCAAGATATTTCATGATTTTCATTTCCTTTTGTTTAGGATCTTGTTGCTATTGGATGTTCATTTGCTTTCTAGAGTTATTTTAACAGTAGCTTACTAATTTTTGTTCTCTTGGGCTATGCATTTCAAATGACAGTAAATCAAACCACCATGTTTGATGTTATTCCTATGACGATCAAAATTAATGATGAAAAACTCAATGGTGATAATTATTATGATTGGAAAAAGGTGAAAGGCGATAAACATGTATTTATTAAGCATCGAAAAAGACTTGCATATGATAGAAGACCCACCAACTTCTAGTACCTCAGATGATGCTAGTAAAGAAAGGTACTTAAAATGGAAGAGGGAGGATGCCAAGTTGTTTTTGCAAATTCATAATTGTATTTCTGCTGAAGTTATTAACATCACTAATCATTGTGAGACCGTCAAGGAATTGCTTGGATATGTTGATTTCCCATATTGAGGAAAATGTAATATTACTCGTACTTATGATATCTATAAAGCATTCTACCATACGGATAAACAAGATAAGTCTCTTACAACTTATTTTATGGAATTTAACAAAGTTTATGAGGAGTTGAAAACTTTAATGCCTCTCAGTACTGATGTCAAAGTCCAACATGCTAACCTCAAGAAAATGGCAATTATGAGTTTCGTCGTTGGTTTTCCTATAAAATTTGACACAGCTCGATCTCAAATTCTCTCAAGGTCCAAAATTCCCTCATTATATGAGACTTTTTCTTGAGTACTTCATACTAAACATAGCCTTACCTCATCAGTTTCAACTTCTAATTTTGCTTTGTTCTCTCAACGAAATTAGTCTCCGTTGACCATTTCAACTAAGTAATTCTTTTACTCGGGATCTAGGGAATGTTATTTGCTACTATTGTCATGAACCAAGTCACACTCGATGCATTTGCCAGAAATTGGGTACTCGATTTTCTCAATCTATCACTAATCCTCGTACCAATGTTACCATGATTATTTCGAATTCAGTACTAGTATCTGCTAATGAATTTGCCCAATTTTCACAATATCAAGATGCCTTGAAATAATCTACTCCATCCTCCTCTAATAACATTAAGTCAAGTAATCAAAAATCTTATCTTTTATCTACCTCCACCAAATAGGTCATTGATTCAAGTGTCATGGATCATATGACAGGCAATTCTACCTTGTTTTCATCATTTAGTCCTTCCACTTCTGTTACATTAGTAGATGGAATGACATCTGCTACTTTAAGTTCAGGCACTATTAAACCAACTTCTTCTATTTCTTTATCCTCTATCCTTTATTTACCAAGTTTCTTGTTCAATTTAGTTTCTGTGAGTAAACTAATGCGTACTTTGAATTGTTCCATTTCTTTTTATCTTGATCATTGTTTATTTCAGGATCTTACGATAAAGAAGAATATTGGTAAAGAACATGAATCAGCTGGGTTGTATATCTTGGATACACTTGTTTCTTGCTCATTTGTGTGTTCTGAGACTTTTGAATTATTCACTACATATTGTCGCCTAGGTCATCCCTCTCTGTCTTTGTTAAAACTGCTATATCCACACTTTAACAGTCTATCCTCTTTTCATTATGACTCTTGTCAATATGCCAAGCATCATCGTAGTCCGCTTGGTCCATGAGTCAACAATCGTGCATGTTCACCATTTACTTTAGTTTATACCGATGTTTGGGGTCCTTATCCAGTATCATCAAAGAATGATTTTTGTTATTTTATTACATTTATAGATGATTATTCTCATATAACATGGCTTTATCTAATGAAAAATCATTCTGAGTTGTTTCATCATTTTTCTGCCTTTTATGCTGAAAGTTACACGTAATTTAATGTTCCTGTATGATGTTTACGTAGTTATAATGCAAAAGAATACTTATCTCATTCTTTTTAAACTTTTACGGCATAACATGGTATTCTTCACCAAACCTCATGTGTTGATATACCCTCTCAGAATGGTGTTGCAGAGCGTAAGAACCGTAATCTTCTTAAAGCTGCTTGTGCTGTTCTTTTCCACAGGCAAGTTCCTTCCTAATTTTGGCTAATGTTGTAACTACTGCTTATTTTCTTATTAATCGTATGCCCTCTTTGATTATCCAAGGTACTCCATTTCATACTTTGTTTCATGATTTATCTTTATTTTCTGTTACTTTTCATATATTTAGTTGTACATGTTTTATTCACGATATTTGTCGATAACTTAGCAAACTAGAACCTCAATCTCTTAAATGTATCTTTTTAGGGTATTCTAGATTACAAAAATGATATCATTGTTATTCTCCTGACTTACAATGGTATTTAGTCTCTATTAATGTTACCTTTTAGGAGGATGTTCCTTTCTTTTCCTCTTCCTCTCTACTTAACCCACAAAGAGAGATTGATACCTTTATGATCTACACTATTCCTAGCCCTCTAAAAGTTTCTACCTCTCCATCACTAGCCTCCATACCTCCTTCTCCACCTTCACTTCCTCCTAAACCATAATTTATAAAAGTGTATACTCGTCATTCCCAACCCACTAACTCATGTCCTACCCTAATCCCTCCATCTCTAGATCCTGATCCTTCTAGTATTGATCTCCCTATTGCTCTTCATAAAGGTAAACATAAATGTGTTCATCCCATTTCATCTTTTGTTGCTTATAACCATTTATCTCCTTTTACTTGTTCCTTTATTGCTTCTTTAGATTCAATTTATATTCCTAAGACTGTTTCTCAGGCTTTATCACATTCTGGTTGGAACATGGCAATGGTAGAGAAAATGAATGCATTGGATACTAATGGTACATGGGTCTTGGTTGATTTACCACCTTGAAAGACTGTTATTGGTTGTAAGTGGGTTTTTACAATTAAGGTTAATTCTGATGGCTCAATCTCCTGGTTGAAAGCCTAACTTATTGCTAAAGGCTATGCTCAAACTTATGGAGTTAATTATTCTAACATCTTTTCTCCTGTTGTTAAAATGACATATGTTCACCTCTTAATCTCTTTAGTAGCTACTTATAACTGGCCCTTATATCAATTAGATATCAAGAATGCCTTCCTATATGGTGATCTCCAAGAAGAAGTTTACATGGAACAATCATCTCATTTTGTTGCTTAGGAGGAGCATGGGAAGGTGGGTAAACTTCAAAAGTCCTTATATGGTTTAAAACAGAGCCCGCGTGCATGGTTTGGTAGGTTTAATGATGTTATTCAACAATATGAGTTGCAAAAGAGTACATGTGATCATTTTGTCTTTTATAAGCAAACTGAATTTGGTATTGTTCTTCTGGTAATGTATGTTGATGATATTGTCATTACAGGCAATTATGCTGCAGGAATTTAGTCTCTTAAATCCTTTTTGCATACTTAGTTTTAGATAAAGGATCTAGGTATATTAAAGTATTTTTTGGGAATTGAGATAACTAGAAGTAAGCAAGGTATCTTTTTATCACAAAGGAAATATGTTATTGATTTATTAACAGAAACTGCGAAGCTTAAGGCAAGGTTGTCTAGTATGCTAATGACACCTGGATTACAGATTATGAAAGATGATAATAAGTTGTTTTCAGATCCTGAGAAATATAAATGGTTGGTTGGGAAGTTGAACTATTTTATTGTTACTTGGCCAAATATTGCATACTCTGTTAGTGTCGTTAGTCAATTCCTATCTTCTCCTATCGTCAACCATTAGGTTGCTGTAGAGCAAATTCTCTGTTGTTTGAAGAGTGCACCTGATCATGGTATTATTTATAAAAACCATGGTCATGTTGATATTGAGTGTTTTTGGATGTAAATTGGGCTGGATCTTAATATGATAGGATATTAATCACATTATATTGTTTATTTTTGGGAGGTAATTTGATATCATGGAAGAACAAGAAGCAAAATGTAGTGACCATATCGAGTGCTGAATCAGAATATAGAGTCATGTCACAAACAGTATGTGAAGTTATTTAGGTTCAACATTTAAATAAATGAGCTTGGATTTAAACCCAAGCTACCGGTAAAATATGGTATGATAATCAGACAACTCTTTATATTACTTCAAATCCAGTTTTTCATGAACGTACTGAGCATATCGAGGTGGATTGTCATTTTGTTTGAGAAAAAATTTAACAAAATGTTATTTTGACTAGATTCGTGAAGACTGTAGATCAGTTGGTAGATATTTTTACTAAGGCACTTAATGAGATTCGAATCAAATATATTTGTGACAAGTTGGGCATGATTGATATTTATACACTAACTTGAGAGGGAGTATTGTAGATTAGATTAGATTTCATTTGTTAGATTTCCTTATCCTATCTTGTACTATTTACCCTACCTTCTGTGTATAAATATACTACCTAATGAATGAAATAATATACACTTACAAACTATCATTGACTACACTAATCAACTATTTTAATGCTCTCCTTTTGCTTTAATGCTCTAAATTTTACATAAATAATCCTACTAGATTTTCAACTCATCAAACATATCTTTTATTTATCTTAACTTTTACGTAAACCATTTTTGCAAGTTTTCAACTTACAAGATTTTTACTTTTATTTTTGTTTTCATTTTGTCCTTACTTCAGAACATGATCTCCCTCCTGAATTGTTACAAGCTTGACTTTCTTGTTAAACACATTCAACATTCTCTTTTTGTAAATTTGCAAATGATATAAGTTTTCAATTACTTTTCATCAATAATTGTAAGTTATTCATATCTAACCATTTTTCATTCAGCCTCTAATAACTGAGCTCCATTTTGATAAGTAATATGATTTTTATCTCGTAAACCATACAATAAGAGGCAATACTTATTTAACTTCTTGCAATAATTCATTAGTCCTACAAGGGCATACTACAATTGATCATGTCAATCTCGATAAGTATACACTATTTTTATAAAAATATTCTTGATGATTTTATCAATTGTTTCGACTACTTCATTTGCTTGAGAGTGATATGGAGAAAATTGATGATACTTGATCTTATATCTTTCTAATGGATCAATAACCAAAGTTTAGAACTGTACTCCGTTATCTAATACTAAGTGATGAGGAACCTTGTATCTACATGTGAGATTCTTTTCAATAAATTAATAAATTGCTTTGCTCTTAATTTGTTATAGGATTCTGCCTTCCATGATATCAAACCAACAAATAAAAAGTTTACTCAAAATAAAAAAGGGCATATATCATAAAAATTATTTTAAAAATTAATTGAGTGTATAAACAGTCCGACATTAATAGATTACATATAAAGTATTAAAGTCAGTTAATGTTATAAAATTATTAGGTTATGATATTATTTTAATTTGATGTGGATTATTTTTTGATTATGAAATATCTAATTATTTAGATTACCGATGTTATAGAATGAAGTGCTTATATTTATCCAAATTTGACATATATATTTTTATATATTAATAAAGAATTTTAAATAGATAAAAGTTTAAATTAAGTTGAATTCATAGAGTATATATCCGATTCATATTCAAGTGGCTTCGAAACCAAACCGGAACTTTCGTAAAGCTATTTTTCAAATTGAGAAAATAAAGAAAAATAAAATTAACCAAATCATATGAAATTTAATTATTTATTTGTATATCATAATAACAAATTCGTAGAGACCTTATATTATATTTATGTTAAACCTTTGTCTTTTATGCAAATTAATTTAGATTATAATCTATAAAATCTAGGTGAATGACGATATTTTGCATGATATAGTAATTAAGAGTATTGATTATGGTAAATTTTTGGATGACAATTTACGGATTATCATTGTTTTAAAAATTTATTCCAAATCGTATTTTTACAAAATTATGAAAACCCCTCATTTATGCCGTACTCTTTACATTTTCCTCCTTATGACATCACACCCTGTTACTCTATGGCATCAGCACGAAGCGGTGTCTCGGGCCCAACCCGAATGGACCCAAATACTCCAAAATTCTACTCAGCGAAAGCAGAAAAAGGAATACGACGTCGTAGCGACACGTTTGAATCACCCTTGTCGTCGTCAGTTAACACAAATGTGGGTCAGTCCCTGACGAAAAGCAAATTAACCCTAATAGTTGGAAAATAAAAAAAATCCCTAAATCTTTCACCGTTTACATCTAGGGTTATGTCTATAATATGAAATCCCCCTGTTGAACTATCCATACAAGTGCTTCGATCGCAAATTCAATCTGCAGTGTTCAGATAGTTGGTATATTATAATTTTGATTGAATCTGCAATATGGCTCGTCACAGAGACGAAGAAGACGATGAGGGATTCTACGGTGGAGAAGAAGAAGAAGAAGAGGAGGAATATGGAGAACGAGAACAGGTGCTGGATGATGAAGAAGAAGACGAATATGAAGAAGAGGAAGAAGAAAGAGCAGGATCCAATAGGAAGAGAAGGAGATCAGATTTTATAGATGATTTAGCTGAAGAAGATGACGAAGAGGAAGAAGAAGAAGATGATGATGATGATTATGGTGGTGGAAGGAAATCGAAAGCCAAGAGGCGGTCGGGGACACAGTTTTTTGACCTTGAAGCTGTGGTTGACAGTGATGATGAAGAAGAAGAAGAGGGCGATGCGGAGGACGGTAATGCTTTTTATGTTTTCTCTCTTGCTTTTTGGTCATAGTTTTAGCGAAATTAGGGTTTGGTAATTGACAAATTGTGGTTTAATGGTTTTTATTATTATAACTTGTCATTATGAACAAATTTCTGTCTTTTTTATTTTTTTTGTAAATATGGTTAAATTAGGGTTTAATGAATTGATAAATATTACTTTGGTAAGTATATAATTTATCGCCGCATTTCTGAAATTTTTTTTCTGATCCTTTGGAGTTGATTACCTTGTGTTTTTTTCGTTTACTTGTTGGAGCGATTTGGTTAATTAGCATTCAAAGGCAATTGAACTAGTTTGCATACTTGATGAAATGGGTACCGTTGTTGCGTTGATGCCTGATACTGTGGATAAGCTTGAAATTTATGATGCAAGAAGGACCATACTCCTTGTCACTATAGAAAAAATTTTGAAGATCAATTAGTGTTCTTTCTACTACTGGCGAAATATATGTTTCATCATCAAAGACATGTCAATTTTGATGTTAGTGTGTGTTTTGTAGAGATGACGAGTCTAGACTTTGTTGGGGACGAAATTACCTATTGAAGGACATGGGTTTGTTGGACATTATGGTGGTCAAGCATCTTGTATTTGTTCAAAGCTAGTTTACAAGTTATGGTTGATAGATGTTAAAGTATCTTGTTAACAAAGACTATTCATCAAACTCATTTTGGTTAATTACGTATTGTGCATTCTGTTACTGGAGTTGGTATACTTTTATATGCGAAACTAGTCAATCATGCTGCCAGTTCTTTTAGCTATATGGAAGAAGTGTGGGCATAGAGTTCAGTAAGTTGATGTTTGTAGAATGATTCATATAGGACCTCCTAGGGCCAGGTAGGATGTTCAGTGTTATTTTTAGAGCTGGGTGTTGTGGCAGTGGGGTACTTCTTTCACTCACTAGTAGTGCATGCATTTTCATGAACCCTTCTTTTCCTTGTCCTTGTTAATTTTACCCTTTAACAGATCAGTTGGCTTATTGATTGGATGCTTGTCTCTTTTGTGCACTTCCATTATATCTCTTCCTTCTTTCTTGCACTATCGCTTTTCCTTCAAACTGGACATCGTTAATTATTTAATGCAGCATAACTTTTCTACTGTATATTCAACTTGTTTTTCAATGGACTAATTTTTTCCCTATGAATTGCAGATTCTCAATTCTTTTGTTTAGTATAGATGTTCTGGTAGGTTTTCTACTTGTTTCTAATCCTTTTCCTGTTCAGGCAACTGTAAGCTTTTGCAAAATTTTATGAATGGTTTTTGACCTTTGGTATTTTGGAGAAGGTTGGAGGACTCTTTTGACCAACCTGTGGTATCATGAACTTATTTTCTGGATTTTCATGTTGACGAGTCTTTAATGTTGAAGTTAATGTGCAGTATGCAACTTTTTGGTATTTGTGATTTATCACCGTGCAACCGGGCATGTTACTCTTTTGTTGTACCTGCTACTTTAGCTTAGTAGTGTGGGCATTATTTTGGATGTGCTTAATTCTTCAGCTGTCATAATATGTTTTTTGTATTCGAACCAGATTGAGTCTGCTATATTTTACTTCCGTTTTCATTATATAACTGTTTACCTGACTTCACATGATCAAAATTGACATTTATCCATAAATTAAGCTAGAAGTGCACCCTAGATTCCCCATTTTTTCACTTTAATGTTAAAGTTTATCATAATTCTGTATAACTGCTATGCTAAATGAAACCTATTGATGATTTTAAAGTGTGAAAGATAGACCTTTTTCTCCCTATCCTTCTTTGTTTTATTGTTGTTGGTGGTTGGGGCTTGGGTGGGTTAATCCAGATTCTGTTTTCATTTAAAATGTATTGTTTTACTTGGGTTCTATACTTTTTTCTTTTGATGGTGGTAGTGATGGGTGGGTGAGCTTCCTGGGACTTTGTTTGGTATTCAGGTGGAGAGCTGTGACTTTTATGGTGAAGGCTGAGATTATCTTATGCGTGTGCAGATTTTATCGTTGATAATGGAGCTGATCTACCTGATGAAGATGATGGTAGAAGGGTCCATCGGAGGCCATTGCTTCCTCGAGAGGATGACCAAGAAGATATGGAGGCTCTTGAGAGACGAATTCAAGCAAGATATGCAAGGTCAAGCCATTCAGAATATGATGAAGAGACTTCAGAAGTTGAGCAACAAGCTCTTCTGCCATCTGTTCGAGATCCTAAATTATGGATGGTGAAATGCGCGGTACGGTTTCAGTTCAACTATGTTCTTTTTATGTACATCTGGAATTTTTTTTGTTACTTTTTCCTACATGCTGCATATTTGTTAAACTTTAGCCTAATATGTTCCAGATTGGTCGGGAACGAGAAACAGCTGTTTGTCTTATGCAAAAGTTTATTGATAAAGGATCTGAATTGCAAATCCGTTCTGCTATAGCTCTTGATCATCTTAAGAACTACATTTATATTGAAGCAGACAAGGAAGCACATGTGAGGGAGGTATGCCATTGAAATCAAGTTTATCACTGTTTTCTGCAGTTCAAAATTTGACGTTTTCTGTTGGTATATATATGTTCTCAACATTTGGCTTGGTTGTTTGCTGCTTCAGGCTTGTAAAGGGCTGCGCAATATATATGCCCAGAAAATAATGCTTGTCCCCATCAAAGAAATGACTGATGTTCTCTCCGTTGAAAGCAAGGCAATCGATCTATCAAGGGATACCTGGGTCAGAATGAAAATTGGAACATATAAGGGGGACCTTGCTAAAGTATAATTGTTAACTGTTATTTCCTAGTTATTCTTTTGGTTGCTATGTTTTTTTAAACTGAAGCTTCTCCCTGTTCTCATATCTTTCTTTCTGACAAGGTTGTAGATGTAGACAATGTGCGACAGAGAGTTACAGTGAAATTAATTCCAAGGATCGACCTACAGGCTCTTGCAAATAAACTGGTGATTACATTCTTACTACTTGATAATGATATCTTTCTTTGGCATTGAAATTCTTGCATCAATTCATGTGAGGAAGGAAAATGGGGGGCTTTATATGGTATTGTCTTATTAATCTGTTGATGACCCTTCTCATGGCAATCTTCATTATATTTTGGGAAAATGACTTAAAGGTTCTACAGAATTAGTATTCTCAATTTTTTTAAATCATTTTCAGTACTTGAGGAATGTAGATTAGGCCTTATTTTTATAATTGTTAAAACCTTTTGCATTTATTTATTTTAAACTTTTTATAGGAGGGAAGAGAGGTCGCAAAAAAGAAGGCTTTTGTCCCTCCTCCACGGTTTATGAATGTAGATGAGGCCAGGTATTGACTATTCTACATTTTCTTGCTGCACTATAATTCTGCTGAAACTGTATGATAATCAAGTAATTATTTTTGTTGCTATGATGTCTTTGTCTCAGAGAGCTACATATCCGTGTAGAGCGAAGAAGGGATCCTATGAGTGGTGATTATTTTGAAAACATTGGTGGCATGTTGTTTAAAGATGGTTTCTTGTATAAAACAGTCTCAATGAAATCAATTAGTGTTCAGAATATAAAACCGACTTTTGATGAACTTGAGAAGTTCCAAAAGCCTGGAGAGAATGATGGTGATGTAGTTG
The DNA here is from genome assembly GCA_948192965.1 of Dalechampia spathulata. Lineage (NCBI taxonomy): Eukaryota > Viridiplantae > Streptophyta > Magnoliopsida > Malpighiales > Euphorbiaceae > Dalechampia > Dalechampia spathulata. The sequence continues at coordinate 10,839 of CANYBF010355882.1, forward strand.
GCCTCTCAACCTTATTTGCAAATAGAAAGAAGGGCCATTTTGTTAAGGGTGATGCAGTTATTGTTGTTAAGGGAGATCTAAAAAACCTTAAAGGATGGGTTGAGAAAGTTGATGAAGAGAATGTTCATATCAGGCCAGAAATGAAGGACCTGCCTGTAAGAATTATCGAACTAGAACTGTAATAGTTATGTACTGCACTTTTAGGTTTATCATTTTATGCATCTAATTCTACTTCTGGTTTGTCACAGAGAACTATAGCAGTGAATGAAAAGGAGCTTTGCAAGTATTTTGAACCAGGTAATCATGTTAAAGTTGTCTCTGGTACCCAGGAAGGTGCAACTGGCATGGTTGTTAAGGTTGAGCAGCATGTGCTCATCATTTTGTCTGATACAACTAAGGAACATGTGGGTGATAAGCTCTTTTTTTCTTTTTTTTTTTTCAAGGAATAACCTTTTAAGTGGAAAGGTAATGTCTAGAACTTAAATGAACATTGTTATCTTCAGATTCGTGTATTTGCCGATGATGTTGTGGAAAGCTCTGAGGTGACCACTGGCATTACCAAAATTGGAGAATATGAACTTCATGATCTTGTGTTATTGGAGTAAGTGTTGTTTCTAAAATGATAATCCCCCCCTTTTTCCTATGTATCGCAGATTGCTTTTTCTCTATATTGAAATTTGTAATTTTACATACTTATTCTATGTGGTGTAGTAACATGAGCTTTGGGGTAATAATACGTGTGGAAAGCGAAGCCTTTCAGGTTAGTAGTCCTGGAGTTCCTAGCATGTACCTCGCTACCACTTTTCAAATCTTATAAACCAACATTAAATTCAGATTCTCAAGGGGGTTCCAGAACGTCCTGAAGTTGCCCTTGTTAGACTCAGAGAGATCAAATGCAAGATTGAGAAGAAATTCAATGTTCAAGATAGGTACAAGAACACCATATCTGTGAAGGATGTTATTAGGATAATTGATGGTCCTTGCAAAGTAAGGCTCTTAACAACTGTTTTGTTTGTCTTATTATCAGATGCATGTGCAAATTTACCATGTATCCTTTTTATATTGTTAGGGGAAACAAGGTCCTGTGGAACACATATACAGAGGAGTCTTGTTCATCTATGACCGCCATCACCTTGAACATGCTGGATTTATCTGTGTGAAATCCCATTCTTGTGTTGTTGTTGGAGGAGCACGAGCCAATGGCGATAGAAATGTAAGTCATTAATTACTTTCTCCAAGTAAAAAATTCATTTTAGTAGTTCAAGTTTCAGTTTAACCATTTGTGTTTTGTGGGGCTGATTGGTCTGGATTGGATTATATTTTTGATCTGGACTAGATTATGTTTTTTTCTGGACTCAATTTCCTTTTATGATCATTAAATCAAAATATATTTATTACCATCACATATTATAATTTCTTTATCATTCATCTAAAGATTGTTTAATGTTACTTTGATTTGAAGAACTTGAAATCATAGGTTTGCGTGGGTTAACCCAAATATGCTAGTAAAATTATTTTGGTCATTAAGACTGACTATTACCATGCTCATGAATGATTCAGGGAGATTCCTACTCTAGATTTGGCAGTTTCAAAGCTCCCCCACGTATTCCCCCATCACCAAGGAGATTTTCGAGGGGAGGTCCTCCATTTGAGTGTAATTTTCTAACTCCCCATTCAAGGCTTGAAGCTGTTTGTGTTATTGTATCTTGATATTTTACTTGAGGAAAGTTTAATTTCCTGGCCTCAGCTGGAGGAAGGAATCGGGGTGGAAGAGGAGGTCATGATGCTCTTGTGGGTACAACAGTGAAGATACGCCTGGGTCCTTTCAAGGGTTATCGCGGCCGGGTTGTAGATATCAAAGGCCAGTCTGTTCGAGTTGAGTTGGAGTCCCAAATGAAGGTTATTTTAGGCAAGTATTTATGATTATGTATTAATGGTTTGTTGTTTCCAGTTTTTGTATTTCTTATCTTGCTAATTTCTGTTGCACCTGCAGTTGATCGCAATAATATTTCTGACAATGTGGTTGTATCTACTCCCTACCGGTAATTGACATTTACTTCTAAGTTCGAGTTAGCTTCCTGATTCTCTATTTCTCTTCAACTGATTATATGCTTTGATGTATATTTATCAGAGACTCATCTCGATATGGGATGGGAAGTGAAACGCCCATGCATCCTTCTCGGACTCCATTACATCCTTACATGACTCCAATGAGAGATGCTGGAGGTTCATTCTTTAAAATATCAAATATTTTGTTCTCTTAGAGGCTTGGTTCATCCATTTGTTTTCAAAAAGATACGAGGGTCTAATTTTTATTTTGTTCTTGTGTATACATTTGCAGCCACACCCATCCATGATGGCATGAGAACACCAATGCGTGATCGGGCATGGAATCCCTATGCCCCAATGAGTCCTCCTAGGTATGATCATGATTCTAGCTGTTACTGTCACTTTAGAATGGTGCTTTCATGTTTCATATTTGATACCCCTCTGAATCTTTTTAGTGTCACTTTCGAAAGGTATTTTTCATTTGATTGTAAGCCGTGTTTGAAAAGGCATGTCTCACACGCACCGAAGGTGCTAGGTGCAGGGTTTTCACTCTTTATAGGGTGAAAGCTGGGCAACCTTGTGAAGGCACGTGCCTTTTGGGCTTAGGTGCCCCTCATGGTAAGGTGCAAGGCATGTTCTTTGTATTTTGGGTCCTGAAGTTTGTTGTTTGTCATTGCATTCAACCATTGTTGTCACATCTCATTACTTGTCACTCCAATGGTTCTGGAGGTGAGTGGATGCTGAAATTGTCAAAATTGTGATTCAATTAGATGATTTTTTCTTAATTCAAGAGCTGCGATGATGGCTTGCCATAATCCTGTAGCTAAGTTGTTATTTTAATTTCGAAACTGTTTGAGCTTCTACTTGGCTTTAGTTTTAAATAAGAGACTAATCAATTGGTGTAATTTGTTTTTATATGAAATTATTTTGAATTTAATCTTTTGTTGGGTTTTCAATTAAATTATAAAATATTGTTAAAAAGATATATTATAAATATTTCATATAAGTAATAATTGAATTTTTAATTTAACAGAATTAATATAAAATATATTTTTTAAAATTCTTTTATTGTAAAATCTTCTATTTACTAATTAACTTTTTCACATGCATTTATATTAATTATATTTACATAAACTTGGATATTAAATATATTGACATAAAATGGTTGTGAATAAATGATTTAGTTCAAAATGCATGAGTCTACATTCTTATATTTGTATTAAGTATTATTTCATTTTAACTTATTATTTATTTTTTATATTGTAATCTATATATAATTTGGTAATGTGACTTGTGAATATAAATAATTTCTAAACAAAAATAATTAGAAAATTTATTTATTTTGTTGTTATTTTTGGCCGCCACCTCATTCAGGCACATGCTTGCGCCACCTCATTCAGGCACATGCTTGCGCCACAATCCTCTTGCTTTAAACATTGATTTTAAGTGTCATTTTGTGAAATCAAGAGAGCATTTATTTATTTTTTTCAATTAACTCTTTGTTCGGCATTTCTTTTAAATTTCTTCACTTTTTACTCTTTTAATTAAATGTTAGCTTAGTGCAATAACTTCAAGGGTCACTTACTTTGAAAAGGAGGGGGTATCTGATTATTAACTGCCTGCCGAGTTGAGTTTTGTATGCATTTTAAGCAATCTGCCGTGTAGTAATAATCATATAGATATGGGATTCTTGTTGTGGAGTTTCGTTCTTTTTGCTTTTTTCTTTCTTTCTTTGTTTTTGTTTATAGAAAAAAATTCATGAAAGTAATGAATCTTGGAATGGTGATGTGCAACAGGGATAACTGGGAAGATGGAAATCCAGCTTCATGGGGAACAAGTCCTCAATATCAGGTTAGGAACTTGGCATAATTTGGATTTGTAGTTATTGATTATTCTTTCATGTTTTGGATTTGTAATTTAAGCATCCTCTCTTTCCCCCCTATTTTTTTCCAGCCAGGAAGCCCTCCTTCTCGTGCATATGAAGCTCCAACTCCTGGTTCGGGCTGGGCCAGTACTCCTGGTGGTAATTATAGTGATGCTGGAACGCCAAGGGATAGTGTTTCTGCTTATGGTAAACATCTTATTTTATTAGATTGCAATATCAATGATGGTATTTCCCTATTTAAACGAACTGTTTGCACTTTTTTAGCCAATGCGCCAAGTCCATACTTGCCCTCAACTCCTGGTGGACAGCCTATGACTCCTAGCTCTGCTGCCTACCTTCCTGGCACTCCTGGAGGACAGCCGATGACACCTGGAACTGGTGGTCTTGATGTCATGTCTCCTGTGATAGGTACGATATGCTTTTCAGCTTTTCCATTTTATTCATGTGATGGATGTGCTGATTACTCGCAATGTGGAGAGTTGTCATTTGTAATTTAATTAAAATACGGTTCTAGCAATTTGTTTTATTCCAAGAGAATTGGGTCACTGAATTTTCTGAATTCTAATTTGCTGGAAATTGTAATTTATTTTGAAAGCTGAAAACTTTTATAGGAATAAAGAATCCTGAAAGAGACTTGTAAAACTGGTGTTGATCTTTTAAGAGCTTTGATCTCAAAAAACAGAGCGATTCTATCTTAAAAACACATGAATGGAAAAGAATCAGGCTCAACATTTGATTATACTCATTTTTGACGCATGAATAATTTGGTTTTTAGAAAACAGAAAATTAGTAAAGCATCCTCATTATAACTTGCCCAAGTATCTGGTACAGGTTAGATAATGAATGATGGTTGAATGCTTGCAATTAGATGTCATTGCATGCAATGGGTTTGAATTAGGTACTCTCGAATGCTATCCATCTACCTCAGCTTACACATTCTAGGATCTATTTAGATCGGCGTTCAGTTGGTATTTGGGAAGAAGGGTTGATGTTTTCCATAATTTTATTTTTCTTCATTTATATTGTTCCTTTTGCGTACATCACAGGCTTTTCATTCTCTTCTCCCTCTCATTTTCCTTTTTTATCCTTCGTTTTTTAAAAATATTGAGCATGTTGAGAGCTCAAAGCACATAATAGTTTAGCTGTCTGATCATCTTTTACATGTGTAACATAAGATGAATTCCATTTGGTTTGTGATGAAATTGAATCTGAGATGTGTACCGGAATCTTATTTTTTTCCTGCTATCCGAGTCGCATGAATCTTTTTCAATTATGAAGAGTGCGTCTTCATGTCCATGCTTTAATATGTATTTGACCTTCAGCAAACCTTCAGCAAACGGAGGTGTGATTATGACATTCATGATATTGCAGGAGGGGACAATGAAGGACCGTGGTTCATGCCAGACATATTAGTTAATGTACGAAAGGCTGGTGATGATTCTGCATTTGGTGTTATCAGGGAGATCCTTCCGGTATGTTCCTATGAAAGTATTTGGCCTGCATATTTTAAGCATTCATTATTTAATTTTACATCTACAAGGGAGAGGAAAGTTAAGGAAGAACAGGGAAATGGAAGTAGGTAACAGTTACTCGAAGTTTGGAATATCAAATAAAATGGGAATTACATGAAATCTTTTAATTCTCTTTCTTCTCCATAAATATTGAGCTAAATGATAATCGTGCGATTAGTAAACCACTCTTATACGCTGTTCCTTTAGAGGATTTTGAAAGCGTAAGCAGAGAATTGAGGAATGAATGAATGAGTGAATTAATTATTGGATGAGTGCAGGATGGATCTTGTAGGATAGCCCTTGGGGCAAATGGCAATGGTGAGATGATGACGGCGCTTCCGAGCGAAATAGAGATAGTACCACCAAGAAAATCAGATAAGATAAAGATCATGGGAGGTTCACATCGTGGTGCCACTGGTAAGTTAATCGGTGTGGATGGCAACGATGGAATTGTAAAAGTAGATGATACTCTTGACGTTAAGATATTAGACATGGTTATACTTGCTAAATTGGCACAACCATGACACTTTTGTCATCGTTTAATAAATGAAATTTTATATTTGTTTCCCATAATTATCAATGACCGGTTCTATTGAAATCAACAATGAGCAACCAAAATCATAGAGACAAATACAACTAACCTGACTGGGAGACTTTCATCTCTTGGCCAAACATGATGTGTCTTCCTGCTAGCCTGTCAATCATTCACCTTTTTGCCTTCTGCCATTCTTTTACTAGAACCATATTTTTATAATCCATTTTGTCAGCGGTTATATGCTATTAATATTATACATTGATGTGTTTCTCAACTTAAAATTTACAAATGGAACTTACCAAGGACTGTATCAGAAATCTTACAAGTACTGCAGGCAGGATTTACTAAGAAATAATCCAGAACAACTTCAATTTTTATTCATGAATCTGGTTCTCACATGAATCGATAACAATGAGATCCAACCAAATTTAATAGTTTGTCTTCAGTCAATCATCAATCCCGTTATGGTACAGTAAAAGAACTTTGAAAAGATATGTGCGATGCCAGGATGAGAGCTTAAAATTGCAAATAACGGACAAACAGAAATCAAATATTGCAAAACCTTAAAAATTTTACATCCATGACTTCTTACAGAAGCTAGAAAAGCAAATAATACATTGCCAGTATCTGTAAACAAACGCATAAGAAAGGTAGTTTTGATGGAAGAACTACTAGGCTAAAGTACATACACCTCATATTAACATCATAGACAAGGAACAATGCAGCTTCCAGTCTTCTATTTCATAGGTTGTTGAAACAAGTCTTTAGTCCTCCATGCGGATTATGCAACGAAGACTTTCCCCTTTAAGCATGAGTTCAAACGCCTTGTTGATCTCCGAGAAAGGAACTGAATGTGTTATGAACTTCTCTAGTTCAAGCTCCTGTGCCATCATCCCACAAGTTATTCTTGTCAGCTTCTACAAATCAACTGCTAAGTATGTTTAATTTTTGCTAAAAATAAGCTTGATTACCTTGTTCATGTACTTCTCCACGACGGAGGGAAGGTCAGTTCGAGGCTTGTAGTTTCCGAAGAATGTACCTTTGAGAGTCCTTTCATTCAACACGTTCACCGGGTGGGTCTTGAAAACAGCATCTTTGTGTGGCACCCCAACAAGTACTGCAACTCCCCATCCCTGTCTCATAACAGTTGGTTTTGCTTTAGCAGAATATCGTAACACAGTTTACACGATAAGCAATCAAATATTTAAGAATGGATGCAGGCCGCAGAGTAATGCGTTTACAAATGAAGAAACAAGGTTAAGAGAAACTTACATCATGTACACATTCATATGCAGAGATCATGGCGTCGATATTCCCTGTACACTCTATGCTTCTATCAACTCCTCCATCGGTCATCTCAGCAATCACCTAAAATGCAATCAGGATAATTAAAATTGTGAATTCATCTTCAATGAAGGAATAAGAAATGTTAATTAATAAGTCTCAATTCTAGTTACCAACCTCTTGAACCGGCTTTTTGTGATGTTTGGGGTTTACGAACTCGGTTACTCCAAACTTCTTTGCTGCAACCAAACATACATGGGAAATTGAGTTTACAAGACAAGTCAAGACCAAGAGTCAAATGTATAACATTCCTCCAAGAAAGTTTAATCGATTACCTTCTTCAAATCTATTTGAATTCAAGTCAACACCGATTATTCTTGACGCCCCAGCGATTCTTGCCCCTTCAGCAGCCTAATCACATTGAACGGAGCGTAATGTACGTTAAAATGAAACCTCACAATTTGTTGGAACCTTATATTACAAAAGACAATTCCTATCCCACATCTTTTTTGAGAAGGAATCCTTTTAAGTTTAAATAGAACCTTGCTTCCTTAGTTGTTAAAATGGGCTTGGAGAAATGGGTGGGCTCGCGCACATGAGAACGGGCCGAAAAGGCCAAATCGGTGGATTCGCACCCCCACTGCGCGCGTCCTGCGGACACGAATGTCGTCGATTCGTGGGTCCCAATATCCGATCCATTTTAACTTTATTTTCCTTCCCACTGTGAACGGAGCGTAATGTACATTACGTTATTTGCCTTGGCTTCAATCCATAAACTTTTTATTCATCAAATGGATGTTAAAACTGCGTTTTTAAATGGTGATTTAGAAGAAGAGATTTTACATGGTACAACCTGAAGGGTGTGTAGTACCTGGGAAGGAAAATAAAGTTTGCAAGTTACTCAAATCTTTATATGGTTTGAAACAAGCGCCTAAACAATGGCATGAGAAATTTGATCAAGTTTTGTTAGCTGATGGTTTTTCAACTTTAGAAGTTGATAAATGTGTTTATACTAAAGCTGATGATCATGATTGTGTGATTATATGTTTGTATGTAGATGATATGCTAATTTTTGGTTCTTCTATTGATGTAATACATAGAACTAAAAGTTTTCTATCATCTAAATTTGAAATGAAAGATATGGGTGAAGCAAGTGTTACGCCCGTGTCTAGGACCCTAGTAGTTTGTACGTATATGTATACGTATGCAGGATTGCTAGGGTGTATGTATGTATGAATATGTGTATGTATAGTCGTATGCATGTATTTGAGGAATGTGATTGATGATGCCTTCTTGGAAATGTATGTGTGTGTATGAGTGTATTATGAGAATATGTGTATTTGCTTGTGGTTGACTGTATGTCGTCGCCTTATCGGGAAGCGTGCCTTCTCGGTTGGATGAGGGACGATGAGTATTTATGCTTAGGATTGTGATTGGAAGTGTGGTTTAGAATGGTTTGAGCAGTGAGACAGGTTTCGGGCATTGCAGGCTTGCCAAATAGGCAAGATTGTGCCTGAAAAGTGTCTATAATGACTCGTAAAGTGGCATCACGACTCGTTACAGAGGGTTTTGTGAGTGTGTATGGTGGGATAGTTGCTGTAACGACTCGTGCAGGGTCATCATGACTCGTTACAGTAGGTTGTGCCTATGATAGACTGGATTTTTGGTCGGGCACGACTCGTGATGGAGTGTCACGAGTCGTTACAGAGAGTTGGGCTTGATTTCTGAAGGATTTTTGTGCGTCATGAGTCGTGACAGGAGTGTCACGAGTCGTGAAGAGGGTGTCATGAGTCGTGATATGGGAGTCACGAGTCGTGAAGGGTAATATTTGTCATTTTCTGAAGGCAATTTTGGGGTGTCACGAGTCGTGACAGGGGTGTCACGAGTCGTGACAGTGACTTTGACGTCATTTCTTTGACTTTTTGAGGG
>CANYBF010356232.1:0-23123 GCA_948192965.1 Dalechampia spathulata
TCGTAGATTCTCCTTAGCTCCAAGTAAAGGGAAAATAAAAATAGTCCAAAATCCAAGTTTAGGGATTGAAATCACCTAATCTAAGTGATTTAGTGAGTTGATTTTAACCCTAATGGCTTAGATTTATCAAAATTAGGTTAAGAATCAATTAATCACATTTTGCGGCTGCCAAAACCCTAATCCCGTAGCTCTTAAATTGCCAACCCCTGTCAGAATGGAGTTCCTAAGCTTTTAAAATTGCTGCCCCGGAGACATACGCGATCGCGTATGTCAACATATGCTAAACCCTAAAACATACGCGATCGTGTATGCCCACATATGCTAAACCCTAAAACATACGCGATCGCGTATGTTTGTACATATACGGTGGGGCTAAAACATACGCGGCGCATGTCGTCCTAAAATGGGCCAGAATTGGCCCAGAACGGTCCGGAATGATCTGAATCAGTTTGGGATGGCCCAAGACCAACCCGAAATGGTCCAAAATCATCCCGGACTCGATTTGAGTCAAGCCGGTCCAAAATTAGGGTGCGACAGGTAGCATGAGCTAAAATGCACAAATGAAAATGCAAACAAGTAAATAATGTTATGTAACAAAGAGAATGCGGGACATGATTAACCAATTCAATGTCATATGAAAGAATGAATTACCATTAACCAATTCAATGCCATATGAAAGTATGAATTGTCATACCCAAACGGTGAAGGCATGCTCTCGTAAAATGATTAATAAAAATCATGTAATTAGGAATTTATCAATCATCCTATAAAGGATTTGTAAAATTTTATTATTTATTTATTTATAGGATATATCTGGCCTATATCTATAGCTATTTGTTTTATAATCTGTGGCTTATCATCATCTGTTCAAATAAAATACCTATATATAAACTATGGCATGCAATTTAGTAGTTGGTAAATATGTATATAACATTCTTATAACTTAAATAAGCCACACATTTATTAATCTTAGCATCTCTACTATTTCGCAAACACAAAATATTTTATTGCCCATAATTATACAATGATAGTTGCAAAATGAGAACATCTGCTAGGAATACATTATATTACCAAAAGTGTATTCCAAGGATCATACAAGGCTCAAAGTATCATGACTGCATTAGTGGCTCACTAACCTAGATGCCCTTCTATACTACTCTGACTTGCGTCCATCAAATGATAAATGTTAAGTATAAAACTTAGTAGTGTCTAATAATCATTGGACTGTGAACAAAATTCAATTATCTTTTTACATCAAAATAAATAATGAATAAAATAATTAAATAAGTTATATAACGATTTATCATAATAAATATGGTGATTGAGTAAAAATTACATAAATGATATTGAATTATAATTATTATAATAACTCTCCATGAATAACTTTGTATATTATTTATCAATCTCATGTATCATTCATTTTATTACTTTGTATGACAATAATATATGAATGTTATATATTTGCATAAGAGGAATACAATTGTACTGCATTCCACTTTTCTATTGTTCATCTCAATAGTATAGTAATATTGTGTTATATATTTATATAGTCGAATGTATGATGCATTGCATTTCCCTCTTTATTTTATCCCATTGTATTTATGTGCTTACATATACCCATATGATTCTTTGAAGAGGGATCCAAACTCAACCTACCTCATCACTAATAATTTTTCACATGACTCCCTTAAGAGGCAACCAAACTTGACGTACCTCATAAATGATTATATCAATATACTATGCATTGTTGGTAGGGAACCAAACTCAACCTGCCATCGAGGAGTTAACCAAACTCAACCTTCATATAATAATTTATATAAATGTACTAGCATCTCCCTTGTATCTCCTTCATATCATGCAAAAAATGTAATGCATAATTTATGTTGTAATACTTTTATGCATATATGAACAAAATACTATGTAACTATTCTATACATCTCTCCATCATCAATGGCATATTCAAAATATTAATAAACTTTCAAATGAATAATTAGCATAGCATAATTCATTACTACTTAATTTATACCAATTGATCTAGTTAGAGGATCGAATAATTTATTGAACACAAACCTGTATTTATCTTGTCTTTGTCTAATTGACAGGGTAGGACCTCAACCATCCTCGTTGCAGTACATATAGCATTTGGACCTCAACCATCCTTATTGAAGTACCTATAGCATTTGGATCATGTTATTCTTTTTATGAACTCAATTAGTTTCCTTAAATGTATTTACAGTAACGATATTCATATGCTTCTATAATATCTCCTATTAATACTAAGGTTAATCAGCTTATTTCTATATAATTTTTCCTTCATACGCACACATGCTTTCTTTCTCATATGTCTAACTATCAAATATACAATCTATTTATTAACTAGCACATAATAAGATTTGTATTTAGTCATATCTTAAGGCATACTTGCTAATTACCTTTATTAAGTATAAAAATCGTTGATTAGTTCCTATATATGTTGTGTACAATGTGCTCCTCACTAATATTCATTCCAAATTCATAATCAATCAATAGTTTATGTATTAATGTGCTCAATTATTATTATTATTATTATTATTATTATTATTATTATTATTATTATTATTATTATTATTATATATCAAAAATGTACAACTATCTCATGCATTTATCCATACCATCCATTAGTAAATGGCACATACACCTCACCTTAAAGCTGGATAAATTATATGTATAGCCCTTAATATCCTCCTAATTAATGCATATTTTAGTTGTTATTATATGCATACTACAAGTGGGACTCTAGTTTTGTACATTAATAATTTGATAAATATTAAGCTACTTTAGTTACAAACACATACAACAATCCAATCACATCTTCCATATCATGAGTGGAAGATTATAGGCTAGTTATTTGATTAACTAAACCTTAAGGTGGTGTTACTTTGTTTTAATAGTCCATTAGGCTAATTCATTAACAATATGGAAACTTCCAATCAATTATTCAAATGGAATTTATTAACCATCCATGTAATCCATTTCTAGCATTCTAAGGATACCAATCACATACGTAAATATTAATAAACAAAACATAATGGTCCACCAATTTGGATCTATGATGCATTGAGGCTAGTATATTTCCTATAATTCAGCTAATTTTACACTCCAAATTAAGCACTTCATTAGTCATGTTGAACCTCACTTATCCAAGTTTCATATACATATTTTAACAACCCTTAAAATAGCCAATTATATGGTTTATTATCTACCTAACTATATGATATAATAGATAAAAGAAATTTTCTAGCTATATGCACATGAATTATTGTAGTTCTCCACCTAAGTTCATTTCTAGTCCATGATCACACATATATTCATATTAATTATTTATCATTATATAAAATACATTCCCAAATCATGATCAATTTAGATACTTATATAATACGTGAGTTTATGTGCCTTTAAAAGTGAAGCATGTTGGTCGAATGGGATGCATTTATACATGGCTTTCAAGTACACACCTTCATAAGCCGAGAGCCCTTACCCCACTTATTTAAATTAAACTTCCAACTCCTTCTTATACAAGCAAGTGCATGGAGTAACCTACTAGTATTCAAACTCATTAAAAAACATAAATTTTAAACATCATTAATGCACAATATGATTCAAAAAAGGTTGGACAGTCAAACATTCATAAATCCATTTCTAGCAACCACACCTTGAGGGAGGTTATATAGTCTAATAAAGAATTTGGTAAGTAACTAAGGCTTTTTTTAAGATAAAGAGGAGGAGTTATTCAAGTTTCCAGAACCTCCTTCATAACTACGTAGAAATCAATTTGGTCAACATACCATCTAGTAAGCTAATCATGCATGCAAGGTGTTTAAAGGACAATTTCCCTAACTTAGACAACTTATGTTATTAGTGCTAATAAGTGAACCTATAAACAATAAGACCAAGTAAGCACCTAAAGCTATATAACCTAGTTCTTAAGTTCTATTAATAAGATTATACAACAATGAAAAGGGTTCATCATAACATAATGTAAGTCACACACCAAATTACATCTCAACCCCAGTTAACCCCTTTCCCTTGCTCAGGTTTTATTTGCCACATCCTCCAGCTAAAGATCACAACCAAATTGGGATCAAATATATCTATGTTTATGCCAAGAAGAGAATATACCATAACACAAAGAAAAAAACATGCCCTACTTCAATCCATCGCTTAAACAATAACTTTCTTTAAAATGAAGGAAGCTTTCTTCCAAACAACCGGCTTGCATAATATTAGCTTATTAGATTACTTTTGACAAATATGGTTGTTAAGTGAGTATGATATATTTTTTAAAAGACAACATTAACTTCCATCACCTACTTACCAACAATTCCAATCGAGATAATTTATTACATTTGATAACCTTAAAAGAAAATTCTTAATAAACCAAATTTTCTAAGGATTTATCATTTATCACTAATCAATATTAAATGTTAGAAATTATATCACTTAATAATAATATATACACCAATATAAATCATTTAATACTTACCATAATTTGTTTAATTAGTATAGATAGATTACATATATAATATATTAACCTAAATTCAGCTATTCTACTATTTAAATAATGTGGTAGTTCACATATTTTCACTTAGTTCATAATCTATAACCTTGACTTAATAAAATTACAACTTATCTGAGTAATTTTTCTACTTTTAATTTATTAATTAATTAAAATCGAGTTCTCATGATCATCAATTGTTATACCCTTGTAACTCGTATAACATATATATATATATATATATATATATATATATATTAAGGTTTAAACATTGCCTAGATATTCTTAATCTCTTATATAGGTATATTTTAATACAAAGCTTTAATATCTTTTCACTAGATCATTCTTTTATCACCTCATTAAATTATCATTGTATATATTAAAATAATTATAATGATAATTATGTTTATTAATTTATTATATATCTTATTTAATTAGCTATTGATTCTTTTAATAATTTCACGATAAGAATCTAAAATATTGCCTAACATAATTAACCATAAACATAATAATGCTAAAAAAAATGGATGTGATATGAATCAATGGTTAAAGTCCAATGAATCTAATGGTAACATTCATGAAAATGCAACAATAAACACAAGTCAGATCGTGAAAATCATCAAAATAATCAAATTTAGGCAAAATCGATCAAAGACATAATCAAAATATTCTAAGATCATATGTAGCATCACTTAAAAATGAATCAACATCCAATTAATCTCAGTCATATCAAGTGATAAATAAAATATAATTAAATAGCATTTAATTGAGAAATCAAGCAAATTAATTGATTTAATGGCAAAATCAATGAAGATTAATCATGGAAAATGAAATTAGAGAACTCTAATATCATTTAAACATCAATTAGAGATGATTCACATATCTAATTCAAGTCTAATCATATTAATTGCAACAAACATCAAATCAAAAGTGCTTTTAACTTGAAAATTAATTTTGATGCCAAAATTAATTAAATTAAAGTAATGTTTAATAATTTTGATCATTAAAGTTATTGTGGAACCTCAAATGCTATTGAAAACTTTGATTAGGATCAAAACTCAAGTGAAAATGAGTGAAAAATCATGAAATTATAAAATTCTAGTAACTATGTGTCCAACATATAGCATGATAACACAATATGTACTAAAAAATAAGGTTATATGCATAGCATATAGGGTGATATGCACCATATATAGTTAGATATGTGCCATACATAGCAAGCAGAATCAAGGCAAAATGAGTTTTTAAGGAAAAACAAGAAAGAAATCACAAACCTAAGCAAATATATGATTATTATAGATCATTCTAGTTATGGGAAAGATAAAATGTTGCTGTTACATTCATGATTGAAGAAAATCAATGCAAAATCACAAACCCATTGAGAAAATTAAGATAAAAGAGAGAGAAAGAGGCATTCCAACACTCACTAATGAGAATTAGGCTTTAATCTTAATTCCAAACAAGTTTAGGGAGTTTAAATAATGATTATTTAGTCTTTAATCTTCACTGACAACTTAAATAAGTGTTGAATTAAGTGAGGAGTGATTTTGGTCTAGTTTAGCCATAATTAGTAATTTTTAGCCCCCTTTCCATAAAACTATGAGTTATATTTATAAGTAAGGGTAATGGGTTGCCAAGAATGAGCTAGCAATGTAAGATTCTGTCAATTCTGCAAGTGACATGTGTAGCATATAGTTATTATATGTGTAATAAAAAGTACAAAAAGGTGCTATATGCGTAGCATGTAGTAGTATATACATAGCACATTAGAGAGAGCACCCTATGTGTGCCTTACAATCATAGCATCGAGGGATGTATGTCTTATGCTCTTTAACCATGATTTGTGCCAAAAAGGCATGGTGATAAATGGTGCATGTTAGATTTGCATGGGAAAAGGCTACACACTATATGCATAATATGTAGCACTATGTGTTTCACACATTAGGAAATGTATGATATGTGATTTACCTTCTATAAGCCAAATGTAACGTGTTTCGCATATCTAGAGCATTAATGAGAGGCTAAACTACATATATGTAAATCGAGATATGGTAACTATTACCTTCAGCTAGAAAATGTGTTTCAATTCATTATCTTAGACTTAATTAATGCATTTAACTGTCTAATTATTCTTATTCATCTTATAGCCTACACAACTATCATCAGCCTTAATAATCATTCATACAGTCCAACCTTGTGTAAGGATTATGCAAGAATTACTTCATGCACAAGCATCCCTATGATTACTTGGTCTACATATTGCTTAAGCATTCTTATATAACTTCAACTTATTCATGTAACTAGCTCCATTATAGTAAGAAAATATT
Organism: Dalechampia spathulata; assembly: GCA_948192965.1. Taxonomy (NCBI): domain Eukaryota; kingdom Viridiplantae; phylum Streptophyta; class Magnoliopsida; order Malpighiales; family Euphorbiaceae; genus Dalechampia; species Dalechampia spathulata. The sequence continues at coordinate 6,862 of CANYBF010356232.1, forward strand.
CATAATAATCAGCCTTAACATAAGAGCAATTCATCAATGTACAACAAGCAATCTCATACATAAAACATTGAATACATATACAATTAGCTCTTCACTAACAATAAAACATGTAAACTCATAGAATTCTTCATTTAATTAATCTTTGTATCATAATTTAAGCAGTCAATAATATAAACCATAAGCCTTAAAGCTATAGTATTGATTCAACTATTTCAACCCTCTCATAAAATTCATACACATAAGCATGAGTCAAGCAAAACATTTATTTGACACATAAATAGTTCATCAGCCTTTATCCCACAACTAAATCTTCTCAATTATATTTTAAAATTCTTTACTATATAATAATATAAAAATTAACATATTAAACTTATAGGAGTTGTGAACTTACCTAAATTAAGTAGAATTAAGTTAGTTTTCCCCTAACATACTATAAGATCGTAAGTTGTCAAACTCAACATGACAAAGTAGCTAAGTCTTCTTAATATTCTTTGTTTTAGCCGCTTAGCTTAATATTTTGTTCCTTCTTTTGCCCTTCTAATGTTAATTTGTAAGCAAGAGTCTCCTTAGTAAATAATTGCCTAAAATCTTACCATCTTAGTTTCATTGTACCTCCACTTAAGCAGTAAATTTTGTCTCTTCTCTACTTCTTTTCATTTTGTTTTTTTTTTACTTAACATTAATATAAATTAATATAACTTGTTAGTATTAGCTATAAATTCATTCAATTAATTTGAATAATCTATCAATATAATTCTATCTATTTTATTAACTTTCTTTTATTAAACTCTTATAACATTATCTACTCATAACTTGTATGCTTGTTTAATGTAATAGTGATTCATTTAAATAATATTTTTTTACTCTAGTCTAATTAATTACTTCTTTAATTAGAAAATAACATAAATCTATATCCTTCATAAATATTCCTTTATAAAATATAGTTACATTTTCAAGCAACACTAAAAATATAAATATTTATGCATATAATAAAATAATTTAAACGTTAATGATATTTATCAAATTATTAATCTTATGTAATTAATCATTGATTATTCTAATAATATCATCAAAAAATCTAAAATGTAACTTAACGTAATTATGATCGTAAACATGATAATGCTAATGAAAATGGACATGACATCATTTGAACTACTGATGCATAGTTACTTATATAATTCTTAGACTTACTCATTTGTCAGCTAAAGAAACAAGTTAGGAAAGTAGTCATATGGTCTAATTACTTGGTACCTAAGTACATGCCTAACATTGTCTCCATCTTACTTCATTAGTATGGCAACCAAATTGAATGTTCATACAAATGGAAAAAAGGTAAACTTTCATTAATTGATATATTCTCACTAGAGACCATTCGATCCAATAATATCCTCTTAATGTTCATGCACTTTGACATTCAAATTAAATGTTCCATGCTAACATACACAAGAAAATGAAATTAAGATGCAATAACATGTATTATCTAATGTATATATATATATATATATATATACCTAATATACATAATTTACATGATATTTTCAAGCCAAAAAGGATTCAATAGTAGCAAATCTATTATTGTTACACACTCTTTTTAACAATAATTTTACATAAATCTCTTTTTAGTAACCTATAACCATGATTTTTAAATTTACCTTAACATGGAATATTAAGTAGCAAACATATTCTACCTAACCTTATTTACAAATTTAATGAATCCCCTTCTTTTTGGACTAAATTTAATTCAACAATGGCACTCTATAATGCTTTTAATAATCACATAATTGAATCATTAAGTCCACATGCACATCTCTTTAACTAATTATGTAATAAATTCATATTTCTTAAGCATTTACTTAATTATTCATAAACATATACTCAATGAAAATAAGGCTTCATACATTTAGTAATCCTCTTCCTTTTAAACAACAATCAAATTCTTTATATTGTTTAAATTAATTTCCTTTTACTTTATTTACCTTCTTTCTACTAATCCCTTAATCATTTATTGAACATTCTAAACCTTCTTTAAGCCAAGTCTTCTAGTTTAATTATGTTAGACATTCTTCGAGAAGCAAAATTTATCCACATGTGTTTTAAAAGTATTTTCTGCTATAAGTCTTCCCATTCTAATAAATTTATCCTAATTTTTATTCATGCAGTCAACCATACCTCTTTTTTATTAGACCATAATGTGTCTTAACCAAATGTTCATTTAATCCTTCAGCAGTTTACCTGCTAAATTAATTCATTTCTTTTAATATTTTACGTGCAACAATTTTAAATTTCATTATCCTAGAAACCTTTTACAACCTCTTAATTCATTAGAATTTAGTTTACTATTAATCTTTAGCTTAACTAATCTCCACTTGATTAAATTTAAAAAGCATTTTATCCTTAGATGGTATGTAAAATCACATAATGATTCAATTTTTTTACCTTTTATTCTTCCTTCGTTGCTTAATTAGCTAAACAGTGTTGTGAATTCACATCTCTTATGATCATCCTTCTCTTTCATCCTTATGTCACTATATGTGACTAATAAAACAAATGTTAAATATAAATGAAGCAACTATTTTAATCTTCTACCACTTGTTCTTATATTCCTTAGAATAATATATCACATCAATAATGCTTTCTATTTTTCTATTACATCTTTATATGCTAAGTAGCGATGAAAGTTTACATTCTTATGGTTATGCCTTGCTTTACCACTCTTATATCACTATGCTTTATCAGTTAAATGAACATCAAACATACATAAATTAATAATCATAACATAAATAATTACATAAAAATGATGGATGTGACATATTATTCATTATATAATGTATGTGATTTTCATGAATAAGATCATAAAAAAGTACATAACCCTTATAGAATGATTAATAGATTTTAGTCAAGTAGTGGAGTTTTTTTTAACCATTCTATGGAAATATGTTTTGCTAGATTCGATGTGAGATCCATATGCTAAGAGCAATGACTTTGGCAAAAAAACATAAGACATCATAATTGCATAGTTAAGTTTCTCTTCCTTTATTTCTTTAACTTTTATTTATGAATGCATGATTATTTAATATATTTAACAAACATATCATATGAAGCATATTAAGGGTTAGATCAAATTGAAAGGATATAAATCTCTATCGTTAAATCATTACAAAATCAATGTTATTTTTTTCCATATGTATGGTGTTTCTTTATTTATAATTGTTGGCTTTGATTGAAAAAGCTCAAAGATGTAGTTGAAGAGACCAACAATATCAAAAGGAAAACATTCGTATTCATTTACAAGAATAATAAAGATGTGGATAAATTCCAATCTGACATGTCTAAGTGACAACAATAAAATGAATAATACCTTCCAAGCATGCTTAATTAATAAAAATAAATGCTTACTTAGTGTCAACATCCAAACATACTTAAACTTAAATAACTAATCTTTGGGAAAATTTTCATCATCAAAGTAGATAAATGTACAGAGCAATGTAGATGAGTAAAGGCATTATACAAATAAGTTTTCACAATATCTTTTTTTAATGATTTATTACTCATTATAATTAATTTATATTATATATCCACTTATAAATGATCATTACATTATTTAAAGATCTTATTCATTTTAAAATCAACCTATGATGATAAAAATATTAAAAGGAATGTTAAATAAGTATCTAGCATGATTTAGAGGCCTACAGTAAATAGTTTTTATAGATGGTTATGCATTCATTAAAGCAATGTAGATACATGTAACACTTGATCTTTAACAGCCTTTTTACCCAATAATGAGTATTAGTATTAACCTTTTAAAAGTCAAAACCTTATGATTTTTCTCTAAAATTGAGATCTCAATTAAACATTTGTGATAACAATATTTCTATTACCAATGCATTTAGAGTGCAAGCTTTTCATTTTAGGAAGCGAAGGAAGAAAATAGTCAAAAAAATATTTATTTTCTTTGACTATTTTCAATTAATTCAAATTTGTTGAAAGAATTTCTTATAATTAAGGGTTTATTTTCAAAAATTAATTAAAAGTTTTATTTTAATTGGAAATTTTGAAAGGAATTTCTTAAAATCATTTTAAAATAAAAATTAATTTGAAAAATTAGAAGATTTTAAAGAAAAGATGAAAATTTTGAAGGAAAATGGCAAAAAAGGTAATTTTGAGGGTATTTTCTATTTTTAGCATTTTAAATTTTCTCTTTTCTTGGAAATTTATGCAAGGAAGACAATTAACATTTGCATTAATAACTTGCATTAAGCATAATGATTTGCATGAAGATTAATAAGCAATGTTAGAAAATTGCTCACTTATAAAATGGTTACACCATGTAACTTTGTGCTAGAACAAAATCTATTTTACATTCTATTTAATATTATTTTAGGTGATTTTTATGATTATAGGTGTAATATAATTAATAATAAGATGCATGTCAAATATACAAATAATTTTTCATGTAAGAGACATATTTTCCTTCTTTTTAATATTATAATTTGGTTTAGTGAAATGGTTAATGATTTCATAATCATTTTCATTTCAACCAAAATTGGAATGTTGAAATCATAAATCAAAACATATCATATCATTTTTTTATACATAAACAATGGAAAAATGCTCTCCATCTCTATCATTTTAAATTTTTATGCTAGATTCTATAAGTTTTATGATCTTCCATATTATGATATTTAAGTTTTAAACTTTTTTTTTCTATAACTACTATATAGTTATATCAGTAACTATTTTTTACTAAAGCAATTATGTCAACAATTCTTTTTTCATAAAAGAGTTACTAAGACAACTCCTCTTTATGATAATTTCAAAGTTGTTACCTTATTAATGGTTATATATTTTGTTATATATCTAAATGTTTATATTCTTCTTGTATTATGATAAAAATGAAATGTTAGAGATACATGAACACTTGTGTTGACCCTGACTTTTCATGCTTGTGCAATTACGGGCTTATATTGATTCGGATCGGTTCTAGTCCCCGATATCAACCTCGATTAGGCACATAGGCCTCTATGACTTCCCTTGTGTATTATGGCACACAGAACACCTCAGAGCTGGTGGGGCCCACCATGGCGCCTAGCCCGCCACTCATTTGTTTATTCTGAGTGTTCTGTACATACAAAACATTCTTCATTATTTCCAACGGAAGGCAAACCACTCGAAATGCAAAATATTGCATTTTTTGCACTTGGCACTATTCATCATGAATAGTGCATCGATGAGACCCACCACTTTTACTATCTACTCTGGATGCTCTGTTCACACAAAGCATGCCTTATTACTGCCTATGCAAGGCAGAGCTCGCAGAATGCAAAATATTACATTTTGGGCCCCGGGACTATTCATCATGAATAGTGCATAGGTTGGGCCCACTACTTTCATTAACCTATTCTGTGTATTCTGCACTTACAGAATACATTTTCCAACTGCCTTACGCAAGCACAACACTTGGCACCACAAATGCCACTATCTGGGCCCGCTACGCTACGAGGCCCACTAAAGGTACCAGCGGGGCCCATTGCCCCTGATAGCCTATTCTGTGTATTCTGTGCATACAAAATACATTTCACGCCTTCCTATGCATGGTAGAATATATAGAATGCAAAATATCGTATTTTGAACCTAGGTCACTATTCACTATGAACAGTACACAAACGGGGCCCGCTTCCCCCCATTGGCCTATTCTGTATATTCTATACTTACATAATACACTTCACCACTGCCTTGCGCAAGGCATACCTCTATGGCATTGCAAATGCCACATTCTGGGACAACTGCGCTGTGAGGCCCACCAGGCATTAGTGGGGCTCGTTACCCACTATAATCTATTCAAAGTGTTCTTTTCGCATAGAACACATCCCATCTACTGCCTTACTCAAGGCAAAGCACTTGGCATGCTGTTTGCCACCTTCTAGGCCCTTTTATGCTGTGGGGCCCATCAAGGTACTATTCATTATGAATAGTACATAGATGGGGCCCATCATCCAACTTAGCCAATTTTGAGTGTCCTGTACACGCAGAATACATTTCCACTAATGCCTACACGAGGCACGACTCACGACATCCCGAATGCCACTTTTTGGCCTTAATGGCCTATTGGGCCCAAAACGGGCCATTAAGCCAAAACTCAATGTTCGGGGCTGAATTTGAGAAAACTTATACTTGCAAAGTTTCTCGGAATGTCAAATAGTGCTTGTTTGACATACGGCTCATATCCCGTTTGGCCCGTACCGAGCGGAGCGCATAGCTACATGTGATGCACACAGTACTATGCGCACCGCATATTGTATAGTAAAGACATTTGGTCGGGAGCCTTCTCGGGACCGAATTTGGAAAAACTTTGTTCTATAAAGTTGTTCCTCATGTCGAATAACGCTTATAGGCTCAGGACGCACATCCCGAAGCGACCAGAGTGGGCCCCACGTAACGGGTTCCAAACTATATACTATGCATATAGACCTATGTGCGTAGCATGTAGGCTATGTGTTACGCACATAGCCCTATATGTGGCGCACATAGGTTTTAAAATTTTTAAAATTCGGGTGAAAATTACAAAATTGCCACGCCCAAAAATTGCTCTTTAAATAGAAAGCTCGGGGTAACATTTTAGGGATCCCGAATTTGCTCAAAAGAGCAGCCAAATCTCGACCAAAATCTCTCCACAATTAATTAGACCCCTAATTAATTAAATCAATTGGATTTAGGGACAAAATTGGCTTAGTTAGGCTCCCTATACTCGAAAAGAAGCAAGATCTTGGAAGAAAAGCTGCTATTAAGAGGTCAATTTTCAATTTTTCCTCATTTTTCTTCCCTCTACTCAATTTTTCGGGTCTATATGCTGCACATATATGTCATAATTTTCAAGGAAAACCCCAATTTTCACTCGTTTTTTATCAGTTTTTCGTCAGATCTGGCCAATCCAAGGCCATTCAAGGCTTTTCCATGCTTTGGGTGCCTTGGATCTGCCTTAAAACATGTTGGATCTAAAATAATTTTAACTTTAAAATTATTTTTCATGAGTCGGATGCAAATTCACGAAGCAAAATCCTGTTTTGGGTCTGATCTACCTAAATCGGGGCTGGATCTAGGGTTTCTGCTTGAAAATCTTTGATTTTCTTTTAATTTTTAAAACTATGTGCGCCACATATACATCTATGTATGCCACACATACCCTATGTGTGGTGCACATAGATCTCGATTTTCAAAGAAAAACCCGATTTTAACCCGAACCGCTTCAGTTTTGAATTTTCCAGCAACTCCAGTAGCTTTTCCATGCACTTGGGGTTCTGGATCTATCAAAAACTATCCAAATCTATTTAATTTTAGCCTTAAAATTAATTATTTCAATTAATTGCTTAATTAATTGTTTAGTTCATCAAACCGGAGGCCGATTCGTGCTCAAAGTGAGCTACCGTCTTCACTAAACTTGCGTATCTTAGTCTGTAGATTATTTTTGTACTAACAAATTCAATTTTCTTGCAGATTTACAAGGTATTTGTGCCACATGTCTGCCTATGTGTGCCACACACAGTCTATGTGTGGCGCACATAGACTGATATACGGCGCACATGGTTCACGTTTTTCCAGAAAAATCATATTTGAGGTCATATTTTCATCATATTTTGACATATCCATTGGTATTTGAGTCTCACAGTGGCTCAAGTATTCTGGACTTGTCATATAAAAAATACATTTAATTAATTTTGGCCTCAAAATTAATTTTTACGATAAAAATGCAATTTTTACTCGTATAAAATGCAGTTTTGAAAGGATTGGATTTTAATTGGTTGAGGGGCTATCTCCAAAATATTCCAAGTGATGTTAGCACTCCTAATTAATTTTTCCATGATCAAACAAAATAATTTTTCCAAAAATTATTTTTATTAAAATGAATTTTCATGATCCAGCTCGTGTTTATTCTCATAATTATTGCCTAATAATTGCTGGATTTTGACCCTTGGTTCGTGCTTTTAAATGGCATTGGACTGGTCAAATAAATCCAAAATTCATTTGCTACTAATGAATTTATTTATGTATTTTTGCATATTAATCCATCACGCATTTTAGATCATGCAACTCAAGGATGAATAGTACCTGAGGAGAAGGGGACGTTACTTAATGTCCCAAAATATGTATGCGAGGATATTTATGTAATAGGATAGATTATTATTGGCTTGTAATAATTAATTCCCCCTATCTCATGTGTATCCCCTAATTTCCTTGATCCCTTTCACGGCCTTTATTATTTTTTATTCGTGGTTTATATTTGCTTAAATATATATATCATCCATGTCACATGCCATGTCACATGCCATGTCACATACCATGTCACATGCCATGTCACATGACATAATCAAACACTACTATGCATGCCATGCATATGTCATGTCATAACATACCATATTTTCATATGCATATACATACAAATACACTAATACGTAATCCAATACACTCAATCAATCAATATGCCTTATCATGCATATATATGCCATGCCATGTCATATACAATGCCACGTCGTATGCCATAATGCATATCATACAGTATGCCATACATATACTATGTTGAATACACATTCATGTACGTATCACTATACCATGTCATGCATATGTCATGCCATTCATTATTCCACATGCCATGCATATGGTATGCCATACACTTCACATATGGTATGCCATACATATGCCATGTTATATACATCATTTCACATCCCACGTCACATGACACAAGCACATTCTACTATACATGCCATGCATAAATCATGTTATACATATGCACCACTATGCCATATCATGCATATGCCATGTCATACAACTCACATGCCATGCATATGGTATGCCATCCATGCCACATGGCATACGTATGATATGTTTTACATTATCTCACATACCACGCATTCAGTATGTCATCCATGTAACATGACATACATATGTCATGTCATACATTATTCTCTTATCATGCATATGATATGCCATTCATTTCACATATCATGCACATGATATGTCATGCATCATATCACATGTTATGCATATGCCATGTCACGTATTCATACAACCATACATACACTTTGCATACGCCAAATACAACCCCTAAACGTTAACACATAACGTTATATGCTATTTGCCATATTATGTGCTTACATATCATGTTAGGTTGCCATATCATGCATATGATATGTCATACACGCTCACATGACATGCATATGCCATGCTACTTTATCGCTTCTATGCATGCCATACATATGCCATGCCATTCCAATGCCATATAACTTTATATGTCATTTTACATGCAACATTACAATCGCCAATTCACATGTCGCACTGTGTGCTTACATTTACGCTCATATGCTTGCCTGCCTAGGATAATTAATCCCAATTAAGATGTTAAAATTGATCTTGGAAACTCATAGAAATAGATCTCCACCACCCAAACCCAATCTCTGAAGGGTTTAACTAGCACTCATGCTATGGGTCGGTTGGACCAATTCGGAACCATCCGGTGGTGACTCCCTTGCGACTCTTTTGAGTTCGTATCATTCCCTAAGGGAACCCCTTAAGAAGACTGTGCTTTCACTTTAAGTGCGGTCCCCGGTCCATGACTTTCGCAAGCCTCGCTCTGGGCCCCAGTGAAAATCGGTGCTCATAACTTGCCATTGTTATATTCTATTAAATGTCAAGTTATAGTCTTTATACAATGATATCTTTATTATATGATCATTTTACTATTACATTTCTTCGATTAAGTTAGGTCAACAACTTATCTTTATTAGAATAGTTTCACTAATAACGCCTTTGTTGTAAAAGAGTTATTGATGTAATTCTTTGTTAGAAGATAAGTTACTAAGGCAACTTTATATCTATTAGATGTTAATGCTTATTCTATTCATGATAATGATGAATGCATGATCTTATACCTTTATTACGATAAATGTTGCATGTTATGTGATTTAAGGATGAATGAATTCATGTACCATATGAATTATAGATTGATTAAATATAGATATTATATGAATGCATGTATTTTCATATATATGCTAATATGCATTTTATAGGTATTTGGAGTTTCTATTAATAATTATAAATATATGTGCTTGAATGGATGTATTTTATTTATGTTATTCCTAGATTTATAATATAATAATTCAATTATTTATATCCCTATTTTATATCCCATATTTCTCATGTATCATTTTCTTATAATTATAAGTCAATATTATATGAATGTATATAATATTCATACGTGTGCTTAAGAAAGCATGATAATTAATTCAATGGGAAAATTTATTATATGACTTAAATACAATAAGCTTGATTGACCCAGCTCTAATAGGTTAGGTTTATTATTATATTAAGGGTTGATATGGCAATAATTCTTGATTTTACTAGGTGGCAACTCCATGACCATATAATGATCTATTTAATCTATCACATTCATCACTTTTACATATTTAATTATGCTTATATGATAATTCCTTATCATGTTTAAGCTAATATATATGCAATTAGTAATTATTTCATCAATAATGTATGATGGTATGGTAGAAGAACAATAATGCATTATCATAGAAGATGTAAACCTATGCTTTTACCTAATGGATAAAACAATTAATGAAAGATAGAAGACATGGTTGATATGGATTGTTAACTAAATAAATGTACATCAGAATTATACACAGTTATAACCTTAATGAGTTGAAAATGATTAGAATGGTAATTAAGTTATTGGCGATAAGTTAGGCATGCATTTAAGTATAATCTTATATGGAATTTAATTATTGACTAAAATTAAATAAATAAAGGATAATTTATTTGTATTACCACCTATGTAGAAGTAGATTTTACTATATTATATAAGGGAACATAAACTAAATAATTAAATTATTTAGTTGGTTAGTAAGTTCAACATTATAAGCTAGTTTCCCTTATAAATTTAGAGCTAAAGAATACAAAGAAGGAAATTCTCACAAATTATTTAAGAGAATGATGCAAGAAGATAAAGACCATCACTTAAGAATAAAATCATGTTAGAGCATGATTTAGACAATGGACTTAATATATATTAATTAAAATCTTAAGAAGATTAAGAGAATTACACTCTAGGAAATCCTAAAGCTTTAAGTATTGTCAAGTGACCAAGATTCATTTCCTTTTGTATTAAGGTGAGTTTAAGGTTTTGACATATGTATTAATGACTAGTCTATGTATGTGCAAATTTGTGAAATCAAAATATAATCAATAAAAGCTAGATGTCATGAAGTATGATGGTCATGCTTGAGAATTAGATAAATAAATGAGTAATTTTTTGAGTAATTTGTTAATGGATAATAACCATATTAATTATGTTAGATGGAGAATCTCCTAAGCTTATGCTTGTTACTTAAAATTATCAATTTTTTAGGTAAAAGTTAAGTGAATATATGTGTGACTTTGATTTACTTTGGGTTGCTAATTATGGTGTAAAATATTGCTATTTATGCAAGTGTGTAACGATTTAATATATTATGACCTTGGGATTAAAGTTTAGTATATTAAATTTATGGAAATTTTCATGTAGGAACAAAGGTTTATTTGTATCTAAATGGCATAAGTTAATAAGCTAAAACATGAAATTTATATATGTGAACAAAATGCATGATATTGCCAAATGCTATAAATAACAAATAAAATTGACTAAATATTAATTCATTGAACCATGCCCTTAAATGAGTGCTAATGATTGGATATGTGGTAAACTCAAGTTACGTTAGGAGTGCAACATTCATTAGATTAAGCTTTGTTAAGATGGAAAATTATTAAAGTATTTTTGCTAGTAGGGGACAAAATTAGTACCAATTTATTTTACATGGTTTAATGGATAATTCCTTATTCATGTAGTGACCAAGGTAGGAGATCATATGACTTTAAGCTTTGAGAATGCATAATTAGATCAAATGATTATACCATACGAATATAAGTATCAATTATTGATGCAAGTCATTGAAATTAGGATGACTTGGTTCTTGAATTTAATGATTTAATGGGTTGTTAAGTGTTAATGAATGTAACAAGGGAATGAATGCAAAATAATCACTATATAAGAATGTCCTTAAGTAAGGATTATATTACTAAATGCATAGTATACCATGTGAAGTTGAATATGATCATGTGTATGTAATTTATTAATGTTGGTTTATGGAAACATGTTTGATAGCGAAAGGTATAATTTAAAACTTTTTAAAAACACATTTTACAATGGATCTAGCAATTATGTTCATAGAATACATCAAACACAAAGAAGATTATCAAAGAAGAGATTGAAAAACTCACTTTTAAACAAATCTCCTTGTTTCTTATCCTTCTAAAAAGTTGTAGCAAACTTTTCAATCCCCAAGGTAGAGGATCTCCAAACTATCCACACAAGCAATGGAATGATTAGTAATCAAAATTACATGTTTTTTTTAGAGACTAGTAAAACAAAATAGAAAAGGAATGGATGAAGAGTAAGATGAATTCGGTTTCTTCTTGTTGATCTTCTATCAAAAATCTAAATTAACCTTCTTGGTCTTGAGTTTCTAATTGCTTGGAACCAATGGAGGAAGGAAGCAACCAAAATTCCTTGTTCTATTAACCCTAAAAGTTGTGTCAAACAACTTATAAAAACCTAATTAGGTTTTAGGTTACTTAAGTCATATGCATGTATATATCACATGCTTCAGGCATGTGACTTGCATGTGCATGACTTAAAATCCTTCTAGAAGCACATGATAATCATGTTCACTTCCTTTTAATTCATCACACATGAATAAGTCATGTGACAATCACATATTGACTATTAATTAATTTAATTCTGTCCAAATCCGCATATACCATGCATATAAAACATGTCATCTTAAATCACTTGTATCTTGAGTTCTACTCATCAAATTTTAGTGATCTTGGTATCAAATCGAAGCTCTTTTCATGATTTTTCTAATGAAAATAAAATATATAAGTTATATCATAACCAAAAGACATTATTTTATCAACATCCATTCATGATTATCATCCTCTTACTTTTAGTGTGTGACCTTCTGGGTTCTTGACATGTTGCCAACATATGAACATATTATTAAACTTCATTTAATAACATCATATATAAATCAAGAAAAATTTCTAGTCATACATCATGACTACCTAAAAGTCAAGAGGTCATTATTTTGACTACAACCTTCCATATCAGATTTTATGCAATAAACTCCTTTCACTATCCACTATCTCATTTAGGTTTGAGTATGGATTAATGTCAAGTCAATGCATAATCAAGTGTGTTGGATCATGCCCTAAATTTGATGTTTCATGTACCATAATCTTTATTCCTAAAATTCCCTTATGAAACTTATTCATCAATAGGCGTTCTACTCTGGCTAGAGATTCCTAAATAAAGAATATTACATGAATCAATGAGATAAAACCCCTACATTTAATCTGGGGTGGTGAATCCTTTATTGATAAACAAATACCTTCAACTACTTCACACTATATCCAACTTCTAAGTTATGAATGCCTCCTATGGAGGAATAAAACATAAGAGTTAAAATATAGTGATATATAATTAAGATAACCTTGTTATCTCAAGTCTTAAGGATACTTGCACTACTGATATGAATGAGATATATTTCACAAACATGGATCAATTATCCAAATGAAATATCACTGGCAAGGCCTCTAATGAGTCAATCCCAAGCTGCTCATCTACATGTTCATTTTAGACAACTCTTGTCATGATGAATGAGAATCATCCCTTAAGGAAGTATAACATATGTTGATATTAATCATATTAATAATATCCATTCTTATTAATACATTGATTAGGGATAATTTAGATATTGAACATTTCCATACAATAAGAATATCATTTCATAAACTCTTTATGAATTCCTTTATACTGTTCCAATATCTTAGAATTCATTATTTAGTTAATAATCTTTCAAGCAAACTGAATAATGAATAATGTCTTTTATTGATAAGTCATTCAATATTCAATTACAATAAAACATGATGCTCTGGAGCATACACTAACAATTAAGTTTGGGATGCTAATGTTCATGGATGGAATACACACACACACATATATATATATATATATATACATGGATTTTTGTATGTAATATGCTACTAAGTGTAATGTAAAACAAAGAGAAGGGGGTTGCTTAAGCACATCATTTGGGTAAAAAAGGAATAATAAATTATAGCCTTGTAATTAAAGTCTGATATATTAAATTCTAGTTATTTAAATGCATTAAGAAAGTTAATGTTTGTCTAACTTGCATAAGTGGGTAAGTTAGGAAATGAAGAGTTAAAATAAATATGCCAATGCATGTGTCATATACCATGAATAGGAAATTTGATTGGAAGTAGATCTTTTTCATAAGCGCATAATTATTTAATATCAAACATGTAATAAGACATTGAAAACATCTGCTAGAAATATGTTATATTGCCAAAAGTGTATTCCAAGGGTCATACAAAACTTGGATTATCTTAACTGAACTAGTGTCTCACTAAACTTGATGCCCCATAGACTACTAACCTTCTTTCATCAATAAATAAACGTTGAGCATAAAACTCAGTGGTGCTTAATAGTAATTATACTATAAATAAAATTCTATTCCCTTTTTATAATAAATATAATTATTTAATAAAATAATTAACAAACAATCATAACAACATATATCATAATAAATATTATAGTCTATAAATTATATAATTAATAATAAAATATCATAAAATAGTTCCTTGTAAATAACTTTTTATATCAAACATCATTTTCATGGAATAATCATATTATCACTCTATTCATCACAAGAATAGCAATGATATGCTTTGTATCAGTGAATGCAAATATAAGTTGCATTCCTCTTTCCTCGTAGAAATGATATGCTATATGATAATGAATGTAAATATGCATTGCATTCCTTTGTTCTTTGTAATCTTATCCTTTCTTTGTGAATTCACCATTTTTCTATGAATTCATTATTTCTTTGTGATCACATGCATAATTTATACTAGGCATATTTTAATCATTTATTTGTTTCCTAGTATATCTCTATATTCTCTATTTTTATTATGGGCAGGGCTTTCATTGTAACCTAGAGTGAGGCTTGTGATGCATGGATTAGGGGCTTGCTTAGAGTAAAAATGCACTCTCTTGAGGGGTTGCCTTGAGGAATGAGATGGACTCAAAAGAGCCGAAAGATGGAGTCACCATCAGATGGTTCCGGATTTGGTTCAACCGACCCATAGCATGAGTGCTAAGTCAAACCCTTCAGAGATGGGTTTGGGTGGTCAAGATCTAATCCCTTAGAGTTTCAAGTTTAATTTTACCATTTTGATCAAGTTAATTGCCTTAGGCAGGTGAGCATTCATAAGCACACAATGGGGTATAGCATAGCAGCAATCATAGAAGATATAGCATGATAAATATGATATAGCAATCATGGCATGACATCATGATATAATAATCATAACATGAAACATGACATATGCATGACATGAGAGATGATATAGCATAGGCATGACATGTTAGATGACATGGCATAAGCATAACATATAAAATGACATGACATAAGCATGACATGTAAGATGACATGCATCATATAGTAATGATAAAACGAGCATACCAACATAAATGAAAATAATTAATAATGGCTTGAAGAAAGGGATTGAGGAAGATAGGGCGTGCACGATCAATTAAGGCTAAATCATACATGCCAAGGAAAATAAAATATAAGTCTATTCTATTACAAAGAATCTTTAATGATATTAAAAAAATCTAAGATGTTAAGCAACATCTCTACCAATTGGGAAAAGTCAACCTCGGCAGCACAAGCCAAAAATGCACGAATGAAAATACAAAATAGATAAATTATCATTAATAGTAAATGAAATTTGGGATTAGATTAACCAATTCGATGATATATGAAAGCAAGAATCAAGGGTCAAAGTCTAAATGAAAATAATTAATAATGGCTTGAAGAAAGGGATTAAGGAAGATAGGGGGTGCACGATCAATTAAGGCTAAATCATACATGCCAAGGAAAATAAAATATAAGTCTATTCTATTACAAAGAATCTTTAATGATATTAAAAAAATCTAGGATGTTAAGCAACATCTCTACCAATTGGGAAAAGTCAACCTCGGCAGCACAAGCCAAAAATGCACGAATGAAAATACAAAATAGATAAATTATCATTAATAGTAAATGAAATTTGGGATTAGATTAACCAATTCGATG
>CANYBF010356300.1:0-21669 GCA_948192965.1 Dalechampia spathulata
AAGCAAAAATTTATTTTATTATTTTTATTTATTAGATTAATCTTTATATCTATTTTTTATAAATTTTTAAAAGTAATATTTATCTTTATATAAATTTTAAAAAATAATATTTATCTTTTAATTAAAATTAAAAAAGTAATACTTATTTTCATGTAAATTTTAAAAAATAATATTTATATTTGAATTATTAAAATTAAAAGAGGAGGGGTAAATTTGTATTTTCATTTCCTCCTATTCCCACTTTTAATATGTATATGATATATATAATAATAATTTTTATAATAAATTTCTGCGTAAATCTTGGTTGAATTTGAAAAACTTTATTTTAAAATAAAAATTAGTAAAATAAAAAACCCAAAAATATTGATTTATAATAAGAACTGAAACTACATTAGAAAATAATAAATATGATAGAGAAACAGAAATATAAAGATTAACATTAATTAAATATATATGAGAAATTATGAGGTGTAGATTAGAATAATATATGGCTGAGGGAATAATGATTTAAAATGGAGAGATCCCTGTCATTGCTGAGTCGGCCATCGCAAGACTCCAATACCAAAGTTAACAAAAATCCATAGTGTACGTATATGATACTCTCACATGTGACATGCTCCACTTGACACAACACCACGTCACCCCCTACCCTTATATTTATTTATTTATTTATTTATTTATTTTTAAATTTCATTAAATTATTAATTAATCTATATTATTATCAGCGTTCTGAAGACGAATGAGGTTAATTTACTAGGAAATCATAGAAGAGGGTGAATGGCCATCCAATCCCTTTCCGCCTCAGCATAACAGCCACCCTTCGGCTGCTGATTACTGAACCGAGTCCAGTTTATTAAATGAAGCCATGCATGTAGAAAGGAGCCAGTGCAGTTGTGGTGGGTGGGTGGGTGGGTGGGTGGGTGGCATGGCATCCCTTAATAAGGCCAAACGCAGCCTCGCTACAGTAATGTCCAGAAGCCAACACGTGCCCCAAAAACGACGTCCTTACCACCAAAGATCCCTTTCCATTATTGACTGTTTCTCTCGGAGGTCCTCAGTCCCTAGGCTCCCTTCATCCTGCCACTCTCACCTCACCATTCGTTGTACGCTTCCTACATTACATCTCCTTCCTTCGATCCATCTTATTTAAAATCCATCTTGAACCATACTGACTTCTTCCCAATTTTTTAATACAAACATAATATTTTGATCTGATTACAGTATATGATGATGAATCATCCCTGCTGGGCCCACCAACGTCCGTACATCGAGATATGAGGGTGACCAGCAGTCCTGCACCTACCTGTCACTCCATATACACTAGAGGTTGTTGTTAGTCTGGTGAGCAAGGAAGGACAACAGGGCAAGCAGCAGGCAGCAACCATAATAATTTATTTGGGTCCGCACTCCCACACTTGAATTTCAGTTTAGTTGTCAATCCCATCCACAATTTTATTCCTTTTCATTGCTTCATCCATGGAAATGATATCCATCGCTCTTTAGATTTCCAAATCCATAACCTGGTTTTTTCAGTCATCAATTGGTATGTCATGTCCTTCTCCATGCTTAACAAATCACGCTTCTTGCATAAAAGGAAACATCTTGCTTTGGATCTTTTAATGTTATTGATTATGTTCTATTAACTTTGCTGTTCTTATATGAAAGAACGCGTTTCCTGTTGTTTTGTTTAATGATATAGTGACCGAATGCCATGGTTGGTTGCTCTTTGACATGATGCATGTGTATGATGTGAACGAACTTGGATCCTGAATCTTTCCTTTTTTCATCTTCTTTTTAACTTTTTGTCTTATATATCAGATGACTAATGTGAATCAATCTTGTTTAGCCCAATTTCCAGGTTATTGTTGATAATCTCGATTGAATATAATGTCTGGGTTTGGTGTTGACATGTCTCTAAATGGGAATCTGAAGCATGTTAGCAGCAGTGGTAATGTGGGTAGCGGTGAAGTAGAGGAAATGAATTTCTCCAGGTTATTATCAGACAGACCGAGGCCTTTGAACATGGAAAGGGACAGGCAGAGATCATTCGACGAAAGGTCAATGAGTGAATTGGCAGTTGGGGTCTCCCCTCGCCCTCTGGGAAGAGCGGAAAACACTATTTTCCGGATACCGGATCACATGGAATATGTGCATTCCCCTGGTAGAAGGTCAGGTTATAACTCCCCAAGAACGTACACTGACTTTGAGACTCATCCAATTGTGGCTGAAGCTTGGGATGCTCTTAGACACTCTTTGGTTTATTTTCGTGGTCAACCAGTTGGGACTATTGCTGCATTGGATAATTCAGAGGAAAAACTTAACTATGATCAGGTGTAGATCCCATTCATTTTTGTTACCAGGTTTATTTACAACACCATTCTGCGGTTCTACTTATTTGCCCCTTTGTTGCTTTTGTTCCATGCCACTAACAAAATGGGTTAGGAGAAACTAGTTTTGATATACTCAGATTATAATTGCATTTAACCGTTTCACCTTAGAAAATTGTGCGAACATTTCATTCATGGAATTCTGATCTCTCAAATAAATCTGTCCACCACCATATTTACCTCAAAAAGGTGGAATATATGTTTCTTTTGAATGCTCGAAATAAAGGCCATAGGTGATAACCAGAAATGGAATGGATACGCCTCTTTGTAATTAGTTTATGCATTGCTTATTTCAACACTAATGGTTCATCTGTTCCTATTCTTTTTCTATAACGATAATGATTGTGGCATATTATAGTTCCACCGGATCCGGAGTTGTTATTAATTTAGTTTACTTGTCTGCTTAGGTTTTTGTGAGAGACTTTATCCCAAGTGGATTGGCCTTTCTGATGAATGGAGAACCTGAAATAGTCAAGAACTTCATTCTGAAGACTCTTCGCCTTCAGTCATGGGAGAAAAAGATTGATCGATTCCATCTAGCAGAAGGAGTTATGCCTGCTAGTTTTAAAGTACTGCATGATCCAGTCACGAACAACGAGACATTGATTGCGGATTTTGGTGAGAGTGCAATAGGAAGGGTAGCTCCTGTTGACTCTGGATTTTGGTGGATTATATTGCTCCGGGCGTACACCAAATCCACAGGCGATACCTCTTTAGCTGAACGGCCAGAATGTCAAAAGGGTATGCGCCTAATATTGAGTTTATGCCTTTCGGAGGGGTTTGACACTTTCCCCACTCTTCTTTGTGCGGATGGATGCTGCATGATTGATCGTAGAATGGTGAGTTTCTGCTGCTATTAGTTCCGCATTAGTAGACAGAAGTATGATGATGCTTACCAGCTACTGGGCGGTGCATTTGTGTGCATGTACATCATAACTTCAGAACTGGAAACCAGTATGAAAACTTAAAATGCAATTCTGAACTTTCTACAATCCGTACCTAGTGGTTTAAAACAAAATACTTTCAACGATTCTCAGTTTCATGACAGTTCATTGTAAAACTTTGAATCAATCTACCTGGAAACTCTCAAGAGCTTCTTCCTTTTTTCAATTTCATGTCCTTTTTTCTTGATGCCATGGTTAATTTCTTGCTGTTCCTATCTTGTACATCAGATTTAGTTGTTAGCAGACATTGACATTGCCTATATCGGCATTACATTACTATCTTGTATCTGTGGTTCTAAAGCCAGAAGTAAGAAAAATGGCAAATACTGAACCAAGTATTCAAGACTGGGTCACATCTACTCGACCTGACTAATATGTGATGGTTATATCGAATCCAGACATGAAACTAACATTGTGAACATCTGTTCATTTTGCTCTTGAATAAATTTTTGTCCGCTAAGTCATGCATACTGCCATATTTGCAGCTGGTTGATATTCTTTATCTTTTGTCGTACATTTCATCTTATCAGGGTGTGTACGGTTATCCTATCGAAATCCAAGCACTATTCTTTATGGCTTTGAGATGCGCTATGGTTTTATTGAAGCAAGATGAAGAAGGGAAAGAGTTTGTTGAGCGAATTGTCAAACGCCTTCACGCCCTAAGTTTTCACATGAGGAGTTATTTTTGGATCGATTTGAAGCAGCTTAATGACATATACCGCTACAAAACAGAGGAATACTCTCATACTGCAGTTAACAAGTTCAACGTAATACCTGATTCTCTTCCAGAGTGGATTTTCGATTTTATGTCAACTCATGGTGGCTACTTTATTGGGAATGTTAGTCCTGCTAAAATGGATTTCCGTTGGTTTTGCTTGGGAAATTGTATTGCAATTCTTTCGTCATTGGCAACTCCTGAACAATCCATGGCAATCATGGATCTCATAGAATCAAAATGGGAGGAGTTGGTTGGAGAAATGCCACTGAAGGTATGCTATCCTGCCATAGAGAGCCATGAATGGCGGATTATAACTGGATGTGACCCTAAAAACACCAGATGGAGTTACCACAACGGAGGATCCTGGCCAGGTATGCTTTCGAATTTCATTTCTATTAGAAATTATGGGGGGAATGTAAGTTCAATACAGTAAGTAGTCCAATTTGGTAGGCACTTTACTGATCTTGGAAATGTTTGCATCCAAATTTTTAATTGTCCTTGTTGAGTTTACTTGAGCTTTGTTTTGATTTCAGAAAGTAGTATACATAGTCATCTTTGTTGCTGCTAGAATTTATACTTGATCCAAATTACCTTGTTACTAGCTTTACTACTCCGTGATCGGTACCAAAATCCATGCAGCTCTAATCATGATTTTCCAAGCTAAGGTTTACAAGGTTTACTCTTCAACTTGTTTGCTATCTTAATGATATACTGTACCCGTTGCAATTGGTGCAGTGCTTTTATGGCTTCTAACAGCAGCATGTATCAAGACTGGACGGCCACAGATAGCAAGGCGTGCCATTGAACTTGCTGAAACCAGACTGCTGAAAGACAACTGGCCTGAATATTATGATGGGAAGCTTGGCCGATACATAGGAAAGCAAGCCCGAAAATTTCAAACGTGGTCGGTTGCAGGTTACTTGGTGGCCAAAATGATGCTGGAAGATCCTTCCCATCTGGGTATGGTGTCACTTGAGGAAGACAAACAATCGAAGCCTGTCATAAAAAGATCAAATTCCTTCTGATGCGTATGATCAAACTGTCTCTCATTCTGATGTTAGTCTTTTTTCTCTTTTGTCCTGGGAGGGACGGAGGACTAGAATGTAGCTTTCATTCCCAGTTCCAAGTCCTAACGCTAATCCTGTCTTCTTTTTCTTGTTATTTGTTCGGTGCTAGAGTAATTTTTTCCTAAAATCCCTAGCTAGGGCTGCAATTCCATCTTTTCCATGCTCTAACAAGAAGTCTTCTTGGAAATAAAAATCAAGTAAAAAATTCGCCCTGGGATTGCCTACTATTACGACTGGTTATTGTTCGAATTTATTTTCCGGAATGTGTCTTCTGGGTCATCATAAGCCGGCTTGGTTCAATGGATGCAAGAAAATCCTTGTTGGTTTCTTTCGTTCAAGAGATATGTATCTATTAATGGAAAACCCGAACAATGGATTATCATTCAGGTTGCATGAAAAAGACATTTTTACGCGTGAAGAAATGCAAGTGCAGGATTTTCTGATGCCACAATAACTGAGGACCTTAATTATTACAGAAAGACACTCGATTATATCTAGACAGCGAGGTTCCTGGCAAGAATTCCCTCCAAGGTAATTCCAGGTCCAAAAGCAAGTATCAAGCCCCATTCGTTGTCTACATTGTTCTCCTTCATCCTCAAGTTCTCTTCAATCATATACTCTAGCACATACACAATGGTATTGCTGCTTGCATTTCCATAATCCATCAGAGCTCGTCTGCTAGCGTTCAGTTTCTCCGGAAACAATTCAAGTTGCTTTTCGATCCTATTCAGTATAGCAGGACCCCCTGGATGAACTGCCCAAAACAACTTATTGTAGTCCTTGTCAGTTATTCCAGCAACTTTCATTAGTTTATGACAGAAGTCCTCTATGTTATCTTCAATTATATGAGGAAGCTCCCTTGCCAGCTTGAAGCTAATCCCTTCTTCTGTTAGCCTACCGTCGATAATCTTTTCGGTGTTAGGCAAGAAATTCTGGATTGCTGTGTGAAGCTCAAAGAGTGGATTCTCGGTCTCTGAAACTGGGTCAGTTCCGATTATCATGGCTCCAGCACCATCACCAAACAATGCAACTCCTACTAGATCATAAGGTCTATCAGCACTCGGTGGTTTGAATCCAATTATTGTAGTTTCAGAAGTAGCAACCAGGATTCTACTACCAGGATTATTTTCAGCAATATCCTTGGCAACACGAAGACCAGCCACGCCTCCTGAGCAACCCATGAAGTAGAGCATGACTCTTTGCGTTTCAGGGCCGAGTCCTAATCCTCTGGCAAGGTGAAGATCACCGCCAGGTAACCTAGCTTCACTCGAGGAAACATAAACCAAGTGAGTTATGTCCGATATAGGCCTGCCCCAGCTCTTGATACAATTCTGTGAAGCTTCAACCGCCATTCGTGTTACGGCATCATTACAGATATCTAATCTCTGCTTCACTGTCGGGAGGCCTTCAATTGCGAGCTCAGGATACTTCTTTAGAATTTCATCTGACATGACAACGTACCTTGTTTTGACAGTGGTCGTCTTGCCTATGAAAGAAAACAGAGTGAGGATCATTATAACATTATAAGGAGATTGGAATTTGACAGTACATGCATCCTAAGCTGTTCAAAATATCAGGAGGTCTATCTAATTTATTTTCCTTTCAGACGCAGTTTCTGATTTGAATCCTGTTCCTAAAAACATGGGAACTTGACATTCTATGTTCTTTCCCAACATGATCAGAATCAATAACATTTAATTGAGTTGAAGTCTTTCAGTTTGTAAAAGCTTTGCATGTTTTTTTCTTACAACTAAGCATTTAGGATCAAGTTCTACATAGTGCAGTTCAACTAGACAACGGCTGTTTGCCGGCCTTCAGCCAGAAGTTATGTAGAGGCAAGTCAAATTTATTATCTTCACTCTGTAATTTGAGAAACCAAATCACTCAACACAGTGATGAAAATGTCCTCTCATGAACTTATACGTAGTTTCCATAAACATGCATGCATGAATTTCAACAATCACGGATACACTAAAAAAGAGAAAGTTAGCAGGGTTACAGAGTCTAGCTAGCTTCTGCTTGAGCTCTGGATCATCGCAATTGGTATTCTTGAAATACCCATCAACCAGAAACTCCTGCATGACGAGCTGGTGAGGGAATGCTTTACCAAGCGCTAGAATTGTAGCTTTGCCAGGGTTGGCCTTCTTTGACAAACCTGCTTCACTCCCCATACCTTCTGTTGTTGATTAAAAAAAAGGGCTGAGGCTACCACTTTGCAAGGAAACAAACGGAGAGGAATGCGCGTATATATACAGCAATACTGCATGGTTAAAACATCATAAGCTTTATGAAATTCATTTACAAATCCATAAGAGGCACAAGTATGCTATTCTAGTACATAATAGTAGTAGTTAAGAGGCAAGATTTTCATGCAGGTTATAGTTAAAGATTTTGGTAGATATTTGGTGGTGGGTTCACACAAAGCTTATCAACTGTAACTCTATTCCTGATATAGTAGTTTAGAATGTTAGCAATATTAAGAATACGAGTCCTACCATCAACTGATATACGTACTAAAACTGTTACTTGCTGTTTTAAGCTATGTCTTCTATGAACTGTCGAGAAAAATGATCCGAATGACTGTAGTTACAGCTTATTTTATGCTGAAAAATTTTGTTCGCTAATGCTTTGATATTATAATTATGGGTATTATCATAGAGAAGGTGAGATTCAGAAATCCGCTCATAGCTATAATGCTTTGACAAGGAAAACCAGAACTGGAACAGAGCCAGACAAACATTGACTGTAGTAGCACAATTGCTCGTGCAAGAATTTAAGCCAAGGCTACAAAGTATGGAGGAACACATAGACCTGTAATCAGTTGTGTACGTATATTGCGCTCGACATGCTACAGGTCAAACAATAAAATACAATCAAACAGCTCATAGCATACAAATGGCTGTTTGACCAATTTGGCAGATAAACACCAGCAGTGGTACAACTTGACAGAAGCACTCTAGCAGTAGACTATGGCTACCATATTGCTACTTTGTGATAAGAGTAACCCCAATACCACAAAAGCTGTTTAACAAAAGACTGAACTTGTATATCGAGTAAAGCAAAGCGCATTCACAGACTGCTGGCTCAACTGACTACTTGTGAACATTCGTCTTTTAGCTGCTTGAATCATATACATGCACTTGAACTTTGAACTGATAATGACTTCACCCTGAGAATCACATTTTTGAAGCAAATCTGGTATCTTGGAACAATTGATATATGACCATTCTGAAAATCATAAACACAGTGTAGCTCGATTCATGTCAAAGTCCAGAAATAGCTTTCCCATTTATGAAATCGATTACTCGGGTGACACCCTGGTCAAGTGCGGCAGTCACTGCAGCCAGATTCTGCAGGAATTCCTCTGCAGTTGGCTTGTCACCGTCCACTATGTCAGTCACTGCTTTGACAAATATGGCAGGGACTTTTAGAAGATCAGCAACGTAAGCAACTGCTGCTCCCTGACACAAATTTCAAGAGGAAAGGCCTCAATCAATGTACCACCATAAAACTTATTTCGAATCGGAATCATTCAATCAACAACAAATTAACATGACTGCTTTATCCAAATATAAGGGTAAAATCGACAACCATAGAGTGCTATGCAGAATGAATATGCGAACGGAGAGGATGCTATTCTCATCAATAAATCATTTCCATCCACAGTACACTAGCCAAAAAAAATGTCCTACAGAGTTATTTCCGTCCACTTGTATATGTCTTTTACATCATCAATGAACTTAGTCTAATCCATTCCATCTATCATTTTAGAGTCTCGACTAAATAAGATGTATAAAATGTAAAAGATGCTAGACACATTTATCAACCCTATTTCAAGAAGAGCAGGATCCCCTTGGTGCATTCAGGTCAAATTTCATTTTATCAGGTGATGTTTGAATATTACCTCCATGTCCTTAACTGCAGCGTCATTTGCAATAATAGATGCTTCGTCCTGTGGAGAAATGTCCAGGGAGTCTCCAGTAGATAATTTCCCTACCTGAAGCATGCATCAGTAAAGGACCAGATAGATAAATTCACGAAATTCATCCAACAAAAGCTAAAGATATACTAGATCTTGACAAATGATATCAACAAATTTTAGCTGTTAGGACAGAATGAAAACTGCTGTCTTTTTAATAAAATAGTTCTTTTTTCAGTTTCCACTAAACACATGATTCAATGCTTCATTTCATGGCGTTCAATTAATCACCTTCAGGTTAAGCTCCTTCAGGAGATTAGGTGTTGGGTAGGCCTGTCGTAAACCAAGTCCATACAGATCAAAAACCTAGCCAGAAAAGAAAAATGAATGAATATATCACGAAATCAGAGGGCAATACAGTTGCAGACAGTTCTATAAATTGTCAATCCAATGCATCCAGCA
Organism: Dalechampia spathulata; assembly: GCA_948192965.1. NCBI lineage: Eukaryota > Viridiplantae > Streptophyta > Magnoliopsida > Malpighiales > Euphorbiaceae > Dalechampia > Dalechampia spathulata. The sequence goes on from CANYBF010356300.1 coordinate 9,498, forward strand.
AAAATTGATTTGTAAAATAAGAAAACATTTGAGGAAAATGATAAACTAAACTATAAGAATTGATTTGGTTGTAAGCTCTAAGACTTGTATGCTTTGCAATCCGAAAGTTCTATATGAAGCAAGAACATGCATACCAAAGTTTGATCTAATATAACTAATGGAAAATAAGTAATACTTACAGGAATGGGGATTCTTCTATCATGGAAAGCAACATCAGATACAAGGTACAGATCACCAATGGAAACTCCTTTCGACTGAAGCACATATTCAAATCAAAATGCGTTATTTTCTTTTTAAAAGAAAATAAACCATGCTCCATTAGCATCATGCTTCAAGTAAAAGGACAACATCATCTTTCAACGCAAGCAGATAACTTGATTAACAGCCAAGATACAGGGAAATGATAATATATTCTTGCAATAGATAAACATTAAATGCATATTCATATGCAGTGTGAAGTTAGATAAAGATAATAACTTGAACTTTATACGAGATTCGACAAAATTCACCCAGCAGTTCAAGAAGATTAGCCTACTTTAAAGCCTCCGGCGGTTCCTGCATTGATGATTAAATCTGGTTGCAATGCTTGAATAGCAGAATAAGTTACAAGAGATGCTGAAATACTTCCAATGCTATCTACTCCTGAAAAGACAAGTAAGTTGAAGAACCAGTCGATACAGAATTGGGAAAAAATAACATCTATTGCCAGGAATTCAGACAATTTTAAACACTTCAAGAAGCATACTGAAGTAAAAGCATACTCCACACCCATGTTCACAAGATATGCATTGCACTATTCGTCTTTTCGTTCTTGACATGGGTAATAGAATTTTTAAGTTGAGATCTATATTCAAATATATAAAAGATCAGAACAATTAAGGGAAAAAAAAAGGTTCTTTATAAACGAAGTCTGCAAAGTTTGACTTCTGGTGATGAAACCTGATTGATCATCGTAAACAAGCCATGCAGTCCTTAAGAGAATTATGACTTCAAACTCAAACATGCTTTTGCAAGGGAAAATATAAGCAAAATGTTTACCCAAAGTAGGATCCTTTCCCGGCCAAACTAAATTGATATGAAGATCTTTGTATATACCATGATACCAGACCCAGGGAACTCCTTCTGGAAAACTGCATTATCAAAGGTAAGAAAAACCCAAATTCGGAAATGTCAAAATAGGGCCACTTTGTCTTTCATGCTTTCATATAACAATCCTTTCCCAATCCTTTCTTTCTACTCAATTTGCATGTCAAGGAACCAAACAAAGCATTAATCTTATAGTATATGCATATATAAGCCTAATCATTGAGTTCAAACAAACAAAAGCTAAAGGAACCGCATCGTTTCTTTGAAGAATCCTTTGTTCAAATGAAGTACAACACGCAGAGGAGCAATTGGGACATGTAACACAAGCATAATCACCAAGTTGAAATAGAAATGAAAAGAAAAACACTAACGCAGAGTGGGGTTCTTCCTGGAGCTGGAACTTGTTAACAAGAGGCATAGCTTCCGTCTGCATAGCTGTTGAATAATTACATTAAGAAAAAAGAAGACAGAATCACAATACACATCAGTCAGATAAAGAAACGGAGAGAGGAAGGAAGGAAAATACTGATGATAATTAAAACAGTAGAAATAGGGCGTTTTTCAACTTCAAGAACCATAGTTTGGTCTGATCCTTCACCGTGAGGGGCCAGAGTCGTCGGGAGCAACGATAATTAAAGAGTAGTTGTAGTTTTGTGGAATAATTTATCCAGAGATAGTACTATGAACTGTTAAAAAAAATAGAAAAGAAATCTCCTGTCTTTCATTATTTCGTCAACCAACCAAACCAATCCACCTGTTTAACCAAGAACAGTTTATTTCAAGTAAATATTTCATTCGTTAATTGCTCCAGTATATTCCAGATAATTACAAATAATTAACGTATAATATTGGTGATTTGATAGATAAACTAGCAGACAAAAATCCAAAAATATCTGAAAGCAGCGTGTCAGGATGTAGCCAATCAGGTTGCCCTCCAGCTTGGAAGGTTATGAGCATGTAGAATTCTTGGATGTAACAATATCTATCAAAAATTTCCATTAAAGCATGTCGCCATCAATCAGTTGCAATAGTTGAAGTTGGTGATAACATCTTTCAGTTGAGCTAGAATGCTGCCGAGCTTTAAAGGAAGTATTAAATCCACAACCTATTTTTTGGCTTCCTAGTTGTTGCCATCTGCTCTCCTGCCTGCTTGACATTGACGGAATACTATTCCAAGCTAGCCAGCTTGACATACGAGTGACCAGCTTTCTGATCATATTAAGTGAATAACTACATCCTAACTGTTTTAGAACCATCCTATAGAACATCACTGGAGGAGTACTTTTACATGTGACTTTTTGTACGATATATTTGTCATTGCAGAGCCTCGGGTATCGTATGTCATCAACCCGTCTCCATAGCTCATACTTAAAGCTAATAAATGCTTCAAGGGTCTGTAGCTGATAATTTGGTTCCAGAAACAGTCAGTGCAGTTGAAAGCAGTGAAATGTAATTAGTACTAGCTATTATTTCCCAACCGCCAGCACTTTCCGTATCATTGTTTTCAGAACCCCCCTATCATTATATAATCCAAGAGAAACATAGATCAGCCAGAGCAAGTCGTGAAAAGATGGCAGAAACTAATCTGGGAGTTGTAAATGATGAAGAAAATGGCTATGCAGGGAAAAGAATCCAACCCTTTGCCTCCACACCATTGCAAGTTTTCACTTCCAATACATTAGTTTTTGTGGGTTTCATGTCTCATGGACTGAGGATAATTCCTTTCGATTTTGCAGGCCGGCTCTGGACAAAAATAATGACGACGGAAAGAGGCAAAATGCGACTGCATTCAGCAGGCTCTTGGGCTTGGAAGAGCTTTCTTCTTTGAATGTCAGTAGTATTTCTACCATTAGCTTTTTATTTCCCACCTGGACGTTACTTCATAATATATATGCTTGGCAGCTAGAGCTGTTGTTTATTTACAATGACAATTCTGCCGGTGTTACTAACATAGTGAAAGATGATGTACCATCAGGTATGGAGAGCATCTGTAGCAGAGATTCTAGGCACAGCGGCTCTTGTCTTCGCTATGGACACTATAGTCATTTCCTCGTACGAGACCCAGACAAAAGTACCAAACCTAATAATGGCAGCTCTAATTGCTATAACCATTTCAATTCTCCTCATTGCCACGTTTCCAATGTCTGGTGGCCATATCAACCCTGTGGTAACCTTGTCAGCCGCATTTACAGGCCTCGTTTCGCTTTCACGGGCTGCTATATACATCGTGGCTCAGTGTCTAGGAGCCACACTAGGTGCCCTGGCACTCAAAGCTGTCGTAGACAGCACTATTGAGCAAACATTTTCACTCGGTGGGTGCACTGTAAGTGTCGTTGTTCCTGGCCCAGAAGGCCCCATTGTCATCGGTCTTCAGACATCCCAGGCTCTTTGGCTGGAAATAATTTGCACGTTTCTTTTTCTTTTTTCTTCAATATGGATAGCATTCGACAAACGCCAGGCTAAGCCATTGGGCCGAGTCATTGTCTGCAGTGTAATTGGGCTCGTAGTGGGCCTTCTCGTGTTCATATCGACAACGGTGACGGGGACTAAAGGCTACGCAGGGGTGGGGATGAACCCAGCTCGGTGTCTAGGTCCTGCCCTTGTCAGAGGAGGTCATCTTTGGAATCAACACTGGATCTTCTGGGTTGGGCCAGTTATTTCTTCCATAGTTTTTGCTATTTACACCAAGATAATTCCACCAGCTGAGGTCTACGCATGAATGGTTTGGATTAACACAAATCCAATCTAGCATTAAAATATTTCTGATATGAAATTGGTTTTCAAGAACATGAATCAATGTGTATTACTGATGTCAGAGAGATGGAAATAATGCTTTATTCATGGTTTTCTGTTGAAGGCATTTACTTCTGGTATTGTGGGGCACTACAACAAACTCCATTAATTAGCTTTTGTTGACTTTTAAGATATGATTTCCTGTGATCCTGGCAGAGTGACGACCATAAAATGTAAAATATCCCAGTTCATCGTCAGGATGACAGGACCATTCCTGTCATGCAAAGGCTTCCTCAATGATGATGAGGTATTATAATTAAAAGGGAAGGGAGAAGACATGCAAATAATATATATATATATATATATATATATATGTATATATGATATCAATATGTTTGACAAATCCTCACAATATCAGTCTGATGTGATTATGATCCCACGAATGAAGGGATATATATCTTTTTATGCGGTGTGAGATTCAAGTAAAGCATGATCAACCAGATTCCATCATGTGAATTCGAAAAGCAACTCCACTCCAATATCTAGAAAAATCAATGAATGTCAACCCACCTATGAACTTGGAGATTCACTACAAACAAATACGTATAAACACACATAATGCAGCAGAAGTGTTCATTATAATCATTATATATATGCGTACACATACATTATTTTTGTAATAATTCACAATGGAATCTTCATAATATGAATCGTTCACTTGCAACAAGGGGAGCATCGCCAGCTTCCTACATAACTAAATTAATTCCTTAAGTGAATGTTTTGATTGGGATATTTATAGAAAAAAAAAACTCACAGGAAGAACTTAACATAAACCTATATCCTTCTCGTAAAACTTAAAATATAATAATATCTCTAATCTTTAATTATCGATAATATAGAAGTGAATACATTCAAAATATTTTACTCTTACGAGTAAACGATCTTGCTCGACATGACTCAATATAAACCTGAATTACTTTAATAATAATTACAATCCTTCCGTTGATTAAAGTTACTTGTCTCAATAAGCAACATCCAGGGTGGTGATGGTTTCTTGGAATATAATATATATCCATACTGTTGAGTAGCTGCAAAGTACGTATCAATAGGCAATATTTCAGTTGAAAAATAATAAATAATTCTTGGAAACAAACCTTAATCAACATTTTGGGCTTATTGCTGCCTATATATATGTGTTGGCAAACGCACAGAGACGTACCACACTGCAGCAAAGCACAAAGCCATCAATATAAAGTCAAACGAAGCCATGGCTGCTGCATATGGAGGGTCAGTTCAAGATGAAGAAAACCTCTACGGAAATAAAATTCAGCCGGTTATCGCCACACCATTAACGCAAGTGCCAAAACCCTGTTGTGATCATTGCTATTATATCTGTACATGTGGTTTTATGCTTATAATCTTATCGTATTTAGTTATATATATTCAGGTTTAAGGAAGGGAAAGGGAAGATTTCCTCCATGTTGAAACAAATGTTAGGCTTTGAAGATCTTTTTTCTTCAACAGTAAGTTTATTTTTGAATAATCACAATTTGCTGTTGCATATACATGTACAAATGGACATACACCACATGTAAATATGTTTATATCTGTTGTTTTCATGAATCTATCTTCTTATTCAAGAGCAATATATATGATTTCAGAACTCAATGCTAACCTAACCACCCTCTGTTATCTCATGAACTCATTCGTGCAAAATGGTGTTTTCTTTTCCAGGTTTGGAGGGCATCTTTAGCGGAGCTGTTGGGCACTGCGGTTCTTGTGTTTGCAATAGACACCATAGTCATTTCCACCATACAAAGTGAAACAAATGTACCAAACCTGATACTGTCAAGCATTGTTGCCATTATAATCACAATCCTCCTCATTGCTACATTTCCCATATCTGGTGGCCACATTAATCCAATCATCACCTTCTCCGCTGCACTTACTGGCCTGATTTCTCTGTCTAAAGCCTTCATCTACATTTTGGCTCAATGTGTTGGTGGCGTCGTAGGTGCACTGGCACTAAAAGCTGTGGTCAACAGCAACATCGAGAGAACATTTTCACTAGGTGGTTGCACCCTTCACATCGTCGCACCTAGCCCACATGGGCCTGTTACTGTAGGCCTGGAAACGGGCCAGGCTCTGTGGTTAGAGATAATATGTGGGTTTGTGTTTCTTTTTGCTTCAGTTTTGATGGCCTTCGATGAGCGGCAAGCAAAGGCCTTGGGTCGAGTCACTGTTTTTGTTATAGTGGGAATTGTCTTGGGCCTACTGGTCTACATCTCGACGAGTGTTGCAGCAACAAAAGGCTATGCAGGGGCTGGTCTAAACCCAGCAAGGTGTATAGGCCCGGCAATTGTCCGAGGAGGTCATCTTTGGGATGGACACTGGGTATTCTGGGCAGGACCAGCGATCTCTTCCGTGGCGTTTGCTTTGTACACGAAGATTATTCCATCACAACTTGCTCACATTATTGTCTAATTTGAACCAAAACATGGTTTCGTGCTTAGCTAGTAGACATCAAAGTGCTGCAAATTAGCACTAGGTTGGATGTGTGCTTTCTTTAATTCTTTTCTTCTTTCTTTTCACAATACTTATCTCATGTAACGATCAACGACTTGGCTGTTATCGTATTCGACAATAACCCATGTAAACTTGAAGGAAAAATGAAAGGAAATAATGAAATTTATTCATCTGCTGTGAATTTCTTTTGCGGGGAAGAAGTTTACTTGTTTGTATGAAAAATGTCTGCATAAACTTCATCCTGGTCTGGTTCATGATTACTTGAACAGGAAAAGGCAAGCTATATCAGCAACATGATTCTGTTTATTCTGACATGCTTGGTGCCAAACAACCATGCATATATAAACTATGCAACTCGATTAATCAACAGAAAAATTATTTCTCCCCTTTTATATTACTTGTAGTAATATTATTACTCTTAATACATCTAAAACACATATGGTGTAGAACTAGGAAGGTTGCTGCACAAGTGTAGAGGATGAGGCAAGAGGCTCATGCACGACAGAATTTGTAGACACTGATATGGGATTGCTCTCTAATTGCGACATGATGCTTGTAAGAATTTCAGTCAATATCTTCTTGAACTCATCTTCTTTAACTAGCTTCCCATCATCTGCATTCACCATCTCAAACACTTCTCCTACAACCTTATCGATCTGAAGCGTTCCATCAAATCTCAAAGTCAGCAACATCTTATAATCACAATTTGCAATGACTGGACAACGGTTTAGTCAGTACCTCATCAACAGCTCCAGCAGGAGGTAGACCAGCAGATGGAGCTACAACATCAAGTGCTGCTCTTACAAACTCCTTTGACATTTTACCATTACGATCTTTTGACACATTTTCTATAGCTGAATTCAGGATCTGCATTGAAGAATGAGTTTTATGTTGCAGAGACCAGAACTTATCCGAAAGTAGAATAAATTTTGTAGCAGGCCGCGTGCATACCTTGTCCAATTCAAACTTATTGGTTAATAATCTCTTGATGCCACTCCCATCAAATGTATTCTCACTATGAGCAACGATAACAGGCTGTTCTTTGAGACGTTGAGCCACACACACCGCTGCTTTCTTAAACTCAATCAGGAATGTTTCCTGAGAAATGGGTTTATCATGATCTTGTCCACCACAAGATTGAAGGGCTGGTTCCATGATGTTGCTCATTACCTGCAGAAGCAAGAAACATTTTCTCATCGACCCAAGTGAGGTGCAGTATTATTTACAGGGAAGAAGCCAGTTGATATTACCCAAGAATCTGAAGATGGGGGAATTCCTTTATCAACCGTAAGCTTTTGCAAGGCTTTAGCAATATAATCATGGAGTGAACCGCCGTCGGGTATTTGTAGCTGTGAGAATATGGAAACCATTTCTGCTTCGTAATTTGGTTCATTGACGAATTCTAACAGGTCTTCCCCTTCCATACGAAGGATCACAATAGGGTCTCGCTTCAAACCCGCAGCCATTCCTATCAAAATATCTGACACAACCTCTTTAAACTCAGTGTTGTTAACTTTCATTTGCTTTCCATGGATGAATTCATCGAGAACCTGCACGAACCACAACTATCAACTGAGACTGGTTCAACAAACTATATACATGTGAACCCATATCTTTATAATTATTTAACGCACCAAAAACACCATTATTGCTCTCATCTAAATCACTACTTTTGAATAAAAAATCAAAGTAAGTGATTTTGACTAGGCATAAAGAGTTTCCACAACATTCGTCTGTAGATGCCTTGCCATTTAAACGATAAGAAAAGAGCTTACCAACAAACAAAATAGATGAATAAATGATAAGAAAGGAAAGTGAATGAAAGGGAAAACTCAAATAGAAAAAGAAAATGCCAACAGAAAAAGCAAACTTCCAATGCACCAACTAGGATTGTATAATAATAATAATGTGCATGGACGATTCCTCATCTGCCTCGACATGGAAAATGTACTTGTATTTTCTCATTTAATTATAATTCTTCTTACCATTTGCAGTGATTAAACTATATGATAAATTCAAGAAATGAAAGGGAATAAAGAATAAGGAGCACCCATATAAGCCAAATGAAGTTGAATTCGCATGACATGTATGCTTACTTCATTTTTTTTGTTAGTGCAGCAGGTGAGGCTATAACTTAATAACTGACGACGACAACAATTATTTGAATATCTAAGCCTCTTGTTCGATATGGAGCAAGCCTGGTTTGATCAATCTACTGTATCGGATTAACATGGAATTCTAGTTTATCGTTGAAAGAAACGAAGCAATGCAATTATAAGACGTAAACAAAAGCTGAGGTCCAATCTTACGAAACATAATTCATCTGCTAATATAGGAGTTGCTAGGATTGCTAGTGCAGTCATGTTCGTGTACTGGTTCTGATATCTGTTTACTCATTATCCAAGATTTTTAGTTCCTGAAAGTAGAGAAAATCCAAGACCCGCAAAGAGGGCACTAGATCCTGTAACAATATATTGCAAACAGAAGAAGAACTAACCTCTGAACAGATATGTTGAGAATGAGGAGAAGGCAAGCTAAGGGCAGCACGAATGTCTGAAACAGCAGGTTCAAGTTGTTCCACAGAGAGATGGCCGTCTTTGTCTCTGTCTAATTCTTGAAACTTATGAACATGTACGAAACTGTTAAGCACCTCTTCATTCCCAACCAACTTCATTATATCTTCTGAACCGTCCAGAAACTGTCCATATTTTCCATCACTTTTCTTTTAACTTTTGGGTGCTTGTACTGCTCTTCTCCATTAATTCTATTACCCTTTTCCTCTTTGCTTTCCTGGTTTTCCTGTGAATTCTCTTTGGACTTTACAGCTTCTCGTGATGTCTCGTGAGTCACAAGAGATTCAAGCTTCGGTGAGTCTCCCTTTGCTGCCTTCCGTCTCCACTTCTTTAGTTTGGTTTGTTGGTTTCTTTAATATTGGATAGGCGGAATTTCTCCTCACGTTTTTGGGAGATTTCTTTCCATGCTTTAAATAGGCCAAGACTCTATAAACAACAAAGCCTTATCTATAGTTAATATATCATTTAAAGTTTAAATTTATTGATTTAATTCCATGATTCGATAAAAGAAAATTACTTTTAACATGAAATAATCTGACTTGTTCTAAAATTTTTCGACCCTTTTCGGTTTACGGACCCTGACACTTTTTCATTAATTGGTTAATGACTGCTTCTTTTGCTTGCATATTGCTGAAGTGAGCCTGTTACATGGTCCTTTTTAATTCCCAGTTAGTCGATAGTTATTCTGATGGAAATATCTATTATCCAGGACATTTATTTGACTCCATTGTAGCTTCGTGCTTGCTTGGATGTCTTTCTCATTGCTTGGGATATGGGTATTTGGTAATTGATGATAATGGTATTGGATGCCTTGTTCGGAGTTATTGCTTTCGTTCTCTTCTAGCTATGAAGATTCGACGTTTGGCTGCAGCAGGATATAGCGAGTTGAAGTTAATCTTTTTATCAAAAACATATGAGAAGATGGACTGCAGCTTGTTTAATGCAGGGATTGAAGCCTGAATACCAGTTGTTCTCGCAACAGTTAATTGTAACTTTTGGCATGTGCAGAGTTACCCGCTGTAACCATTTGACTGCCCGTGGAGACAATACAATATCAAACAACTGGATAGGAAGAAAGATCAACCTGGCAGATTGGTGAGAAGTGCTGTAAATACCACAAGCAATGCCACTTAGGCAACAACCCCAGCTTCATAGCAAATTTTCTGTAATTCCAGTTCACAGGTATAGAAGATACAGGATGGTCGTGAGATACAACGTTTTCTAATGTGCGCATTGTTGAAAAAATACGGACCGAATAAAGCAAGATCGCAGCTAAAATTTGAGAAAATAAAATATTGAACACACAGATTTACATGGAAAACCCCTTAATAAATTAGGGTAAAAACCACAGATAAAGGATCAAAGAATTTTATTAAAAAAATAAATATTAAGAGTTACAAAATATTCTCTAAATATTTTTCCTTTCCTCTCTCTTTTTCTCTCAATCTATTTTTAGATTTGTTTTTGGGATTCAAATGCCTTATGCTCCTCTGCCTATTTATAGACAGAGGATACCACGTAATTGCTGCAAACTTTTGACCTTTTTTTTATCAATATTTGCGGCTTCCACATTTACGGCGCCTGCAATGTTTTCTTTTCTTCTTCCAGCAGGCGCCCACCATTTTTTATTTTGACAATCTCCCACTTGAAGATTTGATTGAGGATCACACAGATCTTCACACCATTCTTTCGTCCTTGTCTTTCCATATTGCTTATGCTTCTATCAGGCCACTAGAGGATCGACACCAGATAAACTTGTCAGTGTTAATTGCCTTTGTCATAAAGTCTGCCAAGTTGTCTTTAGTATGAATTTTCTGCATATCCACTGTGCCATCTTCCACTTTCTCTCGAACGAAGTGATACTGGACTCGTATGTGCTTTGACTTGGAATGAAATACTGGATTCCTTGCAAGATGCAAGACACTCTGACTGTCACAAAACAGAATCATCTTTTCTTGTTCGTGTCCGAGTTCCTCCATTATCATTTTTAACCATACTGCTTCTTTACTAGCTTGTGTAGCTGCTATATATTCTGCTTCTATTGTTGAAGTTGCCACAACTGACTGCAGTTTTGATACCCAACTTACAGCTCCGCCAGTAAGTGTGAACATATACCCTGTTGTGGATTTGCTTCTATCAAGATCACCTGCATAATCCGAGTCAACATATCCTCTGACAATAAAGTCTGATTCCCCATAACACATAGCAACATCTGAGGCCCCCTTAATGTATCTTAGGATCCTCTTCACTGCATTCCAATGCTCTCTGCCAGGATTCGCCATATACCGACTCACTACTCCCACTACATGTGCAATGTCTGGTCGTGTATAAAACATCGCGAACATTAAACTCCCCACTGCTGATGCATACGGTACTCAAGACATTTCCATCCTTCCTTCTTCATTGCTAGGACACATACTGGAGGATAATTTAAAACTAACAGGAAGTGGGGTAGAAATTGGCTTACAGTCTTGCATGTTGAAGCGTCGCAAAACCTTTTTCAAATAATTTTTCTGAGAAAGCCAAATCTTCCTGTTGCTTCTGTCTCGGTGAATTTGCATCCCTAGAATCTTTTTTGCTGGTCCCAAGTCCTTCATTTCAAATTTCCTAGCCAACTGTGCCTTCAATTCTTCAATATAATCTTTGTTGGGGCCTGCTACCAACATATCATCCACATACAACAGCAAAATAATGAAATCATAACCAAACCTCTTCAAATATGCACAAGGGTCTGAATTCAGTCTGTTGTATCCAAGGCTCATGATGAAGGAATCAAATCTCTTATACCAACACCTCGGTGTCTGTTTTAAACCGTATAGAGATTTGTTCAACTTGCAAACCAAGTTTTGCTTTCTTCAAAACCTTCTGGCTGAAGCATATAAATTTCTTCTTCAAGATCTCCATGAAGAAAAGCTGTTTTCACATCTAGCTGTTCCAGATGTAAGTCAAATGTAGAACACATTGCCAGAACTACCCGAACAGTTGTTAGTCGAACCACAGGAGAAAATATTTCATTGAAGTCAATCCCCTCTTTCTGAGCATAGCCTTTCACCACCAATCTAGCACGAAATCGCTCCACTTGATCATCACTGTTTCTTTTGATTTTAAAGATCCATTTGTTACCAATGGCCTTTCTTCCTTGTGGCAGTGTCACAAGCTCCCAAGTCTTGTTCTTGTGCAAAGCTTCCATTTCCTCTTGCATTGCTGCCATCCACCGAGCTGCATCTGAACTGCTCATTGCTTCTTGGAGAGTT
>CANYBF010356516.1:0-20315 GCA_948192965.1 Dalechampia spathulata
AAAAAATCAACAAGACAAAAACCACAAGAAACATTCCTGCTTTACGACTTGTATGCAAACTTTCCATAGTTCATTTGAAGCTTTTGTTTTCTTAGCCATTTAATACAAGTTCTTCAAGGTAGTTATAGAGCCAATCCCAAATAAGCTAATATATTTACGTCCAGGCAAATTGTCCCAAGGAGCTTGGGGATCCACAATCGCTAGGCGCATTAATTGAGGTTTTTACCTCTGGCATGCCCACAACACACGTTTTTCCAATTTCGTGCCAAACAAGCTCGTTTAGGCTCGCCACACATCAAAAATTTTAGAAAACTCGGCTCGAACTTAACTCGATTATAAACGAGTAAGCCTAAGCTACAAAGTTGGGTTCGGTTGGACTCGTTTACATCCATCCCTAACTAGTAGCATTGGAACCTGCTAGCATTGGAAAGACGGCCGGAGTTAATTAGAACTCATATTCTGTTATAGTCAATTCTTTGTTTTGGAGAGATCACAACTGCAACAATTCAAGCTTTTCTTGTATGATTCTGGCTTGCAAAAAACTTCAACTCGACTAGACTCGACTCATCTCTACCCTCAAGTTGAGTTAATCAGAATCGGCTATATCTATATGAATTCTCATTCTCCGTATCTATTGAAACTTGCATATGATTTCTATTAACTAACCAATTTAAATTGATCCCTCCATCAATTCAGAAACCAACTTCACCTCACTTGAACCAAATCCTCAAAAGGAAACAAAGCAAAAAAGAATACAACTCTTCAAATTGGGTTCAATCATATGAACTCATTTCAGCACATTCCATGAGCAATTCAATCATATAGGCCAATATAAACAACAATAACAAGAATCATTCCTAACTTCAAAACCATAACTAATAACAATGAAATTCTTTTTTTTTCTTTAATTTCTGCCGCTATTATTACTATCATAAGCACAACCACTACCATTACCGTCACGATACTGATGATAGGAATTAGAGAAATTTGAATTCAAATTGGAATAGAGAGAAACAACTTTAGAGATATTACCGTTAAGTTCTTGAATCAAAGCAACGTTTTTCATCATGTTATCAGGTATTTTTGACTGGTGATTTTCATTAACTTCTCGAATCAAACTTCTGTTCCTCTCCAAAACTGACTGTACCTGTCTGAATGTCGTATTAAACATTGCCCATACTTCCGAGTCTCCTATGTCGTTGTCATCACCCTCGTCCTCAACTCCTCGACGGTTGCCTTGGCCAAGGCGCTTTGATTTCAAGGCTGTGTTGCTGTCGCTGTTGTCGTCGTTATCGCCGCCGTCCATGGTAGAGAGATGGAAAGGAGAAACCAATAGGGCACAATGCCATAACAAGAAACTTATGATCGTTTGGTACCAAAAGGTGATGTCCCTCACCTGAAGGGCCTCCACCCCTACCCCCGACAGAACTGTGAAGGAGGTAAATTACGGTACCCATCGGCCTCCTAGATGGGGATCCGGGATCTTGGTGTCCACAAGGAGCCCACCCAGAGGATGTAACTCCCACACTGCGGCTGCCAAGACTCGAACCGTGAATCATTTGGTACAAACGCCACATCCGAGTACCAACTGGGCTACACCCGGTCTGGTGACAACACTGATATAGAGCGCTCTGATTTTGATGATACAAAGGTTGTTTGTTAATGCTTACGCGTCTTGCGTGCGAGTGTGTATCACTCCTTCATCCTGTAATATAATTATCCATTTAGTTTTAATATTATTTTCATTCAATAAATATTAATTATACTTTTAAGAAAAACTTATATTTTTATCGGAAAAATAATTATGGAATTTATATGATGCAAGTTATAGTGTAAATCATCAATAAAAAATTTTTAAAAATATTCTTTGAATTTAATATATAAATTATAAATATTAATATTATTCATTATTACCTGAAAAATAAAAGAAAATGATGACTGAATTTGAATATAAACATGTAAACAAAACTGCATGTAAAGCACGCGCTAAACATGCGAATATGAGAGAAGTTGAGGAAAAATATCTAACAGCCAGAGTCAGACTGGGAGAAGGAAAAGTTCTAGTTTTGGTACCTCAAATTCTTAGTTTTACCATTTAAGTACTTGGACCAATTTTATTTATTTAATTAGATATTTTTGTTAAATGATGATGCCTCTTACAAATTTGACTACTAGTTTAAAAAATAATTAATTGCATTATATTAAATAATAATGGTTTAAACTATTGATGTATTTTTTTTTATTTTTTATCTTTTACATTTTCCCTTATTTCTCTTATATTTTTCTTATTAAAATTTTTGCATCTAATCTTTTGTTCATGTAAAATATTGTTTGTCTTGTTGTAAACTTTACCATGTATTATTGTAAAGCTTTTCTAAGAGTTGTTTAAGGAATATTTTTATTTACTTTTGAAATCTCATAATACCATTCATTAATTTTTATAATAACGAGTTTATCTTATTTATGTCTATCATACATAATAAACTTTAAACAATTAATTCAAATATACAAAATTTGAAGGTGTTTTTATATTACTTGTTATCCAAAAATTATCCTATTATTATGCATATCGATGCTCTTCAAGATTATCCGATGTAAATATGGATTTCTACAAAAATACTAATAATTAAATCAATCAAAAAATAATGAGTTAATATTGCATGAAAGATGAAAAGGAGGAAGATCTGAAATCTCGCTTTTGAAGCATATCAATATGTTATTTATAAGTATTTATATGAGAAAAAAATAAGGATAATGAATTAATGGATGTTCAACGATAATAATTAATTCATCCCTTTAAATTAAAAAGAAAACACTTCTATTATCACATATCATTACAAAAATATCTTAATTTTTATAAAAATATTTTTAATCAAGATTACAAAAATTCAAAAGAATAAATAAATAAATAATTTAAACATCATAAGAAAAGATATTTTTTATTGAAATTTTGATGATGAAAAAATGATAAAAAAAAGATCAAAAATATTTTATGTTTATTTAACACATTCAATAATTGAAGCAAATATATTATTTAATAAAAGAAACAAAAGACCAAAAACTAACAGACAAGGAAGAACAAAACCTTTAGGGGTTAATTATATAATTTTCCATTTAAGGAAGGACTTAAAAATAATAAAAACTTCGATTGTGCCACGGCAACAAAAGTGCATGTGCTTTTACCAAAATATCTTTCGTTTGCCAACCAAAATATGACGTGGCGTTTTATTTGAGGCGCCTTTTTTTTTTACGACTTTTGAAAAAAAACTTCTAAGAGAATATTTTAAAAATAAAAAAATAATTTTAAAAAGTTAAATAATTCAACTTGCTATTAAAAATATAATTAAATAATTAATTTAAAATAATTCTAACAATATATATATTTATCTATATGGACCATCTTCCATATATATTATATAATAAACAATATTTATGAATATTTTTATAATATGCGATATTTTCAAAATTCAAATATTAATGTGATTCGATATGGAAAAAAGCATGTTTTGTATTTTGAGATTGAATAAGAAGAGAGTATGGTTGTTAGCTTTCAGTACATTACCACTCACTACTTGCTTGAGAACAGCATCCTGTATCAATAAAATCAATCATTAACTAAAAATTGACAAGTCCGGAATGCATCAAAACCGATCGTCTCATATTAAAAAGAACGATATGGAGTACGAAAATGCATAACACGAATCAAAAATACAAAATAAGTTCGGGTTTTATGTGAGAATTCAAAAATCTGACTTTGATTTCATACCAAGTCCGCTATACAGTAAACAGTAGCATTGGAATTACTTCAACTTCATGAATGCCTCTAAAAGGTTGACTTGGCCTAAAACAAAAGTCATATTACAAGTAATTAGTGTCATTATTTCCCTGGTTTTCATCTACCATTCATATGAAACTGATCATCTTTTCATAAATTTCCAGCACGTAGCTCGTGGGAAGAATGAAGTCGTAAAGACAGAACGACTAACCTATTCCCATTGAACATCCCTGTGAATGGTCCATTCAGATGGGTTTAGAGTCGTTTTCCCATCAGCAGCTACAAGATAATATGAAGAATCCTCTGAAAATTCAGTCTTCATCGTCTTCCAATGCAGAGAGGGACTCCATTCAGCTTCCTTCAGCACCTTTAGTATCTCCTTAACAACTATTTTGCTCCCTTCAGCAGATAAATGAACTCCATCCCTGGAAAAAAATTCGAAAGAAGAACGTAACTTTCCAGAACAAACTTGATAAAAGACCGTAAAACAACCATCAAAATCCTCAACTCCAGATGCATTCCTAGAAAGAAGATGAAGCATTCCAGATGCATTCATCTAGTACTGCAAAAACCCTGATAAAATCGAAATCAAGGATTGCTTCAAGCCACCAATCTAAAAGTCGGCGCGTGGAATAAGGTCGGGAAGAGTCTGCATTTACCATGTGTGAAAGAGATCATGTTAATTTGAACCTAACAAAACGCACTCATCCATGTAAGAGATATCTAAACATCATAACAGCACATTGAAGGTCTCAATGAGAAGAAAGGCAAACATGGGGAACATGAGCTGGTAATAGCAAGTTGGCATTATTATATACGAGTGAACGAGAGATGTAAAAGATTTCGCCAGAAGAATTTACGTAAAACAGGCAGTCTGCCAGTCACTTCGTTTCTGCAATGCATTATAAAGATCGATAACCTTCACGCCCAACTCCTGGCACAGTTGTATACAAGCTTCTGAATACTGATGACACAAATCATTCGTCCGTAACAGCTCACTGAAAATTCCACTGATTCAAAAGAAATGATTTGTTCAGAATCTAAAAAACAGGACATAATAAGTGAAAGAATGGATTGTCAACCGCAGAACCTTGTGTTTAAACGAATCCTTTCCTCATCAACCGGAGGACAGCTCAGGAAAATGATGCGTGTCTTATCTGAAAGGCTCTGATTTCCAAATGTATCAGAATAAACAGCAAGCAAACTGATAACAGACAATTTTTTCTGCTTCTTGAACATCATCTTTACACAATTTTATAGGTTCGTAAAAACTATAGATGTGTTTACATAAGAATTACGAGAAGAAAAACCTTAAGATGAATGACGATTTTCTTCATGTTCTGGATGTATTCTGGAAGTGGCACATGAGGGCCTAAACCAGATGAATGAGGCCCCATTGAATCATTACCACCAAAATAGACGATCACCAAATCTGGCTGTACTGCAGCATCCTAGTCGAAGTGAAATGACAACAATTGCATATGATAAGTATACGAAGAACTCTTCACAAATCGACAGAAAAAGATCATTTAGAAACGCAATGTGCAAAGACCACGCATTTGCATCGGATGTATCTTGATCAAGGAGGAAGAATAGCAAAGAAAATAAAACAATCTATCTACGTCTCTTGAAGTAACAGTGACGATTTTCTGCTGAACTCGACTAAAAACCCGAAACCAAGGTCAATTCAAGTTTGTCGTATAAAGTTCAGATCACATTTTCAGATAGATGAAATGCCTATGGATCATTCAATAAGTCAAGTGCTCAATTCCCTTTCTTCGCTTCATTTACAGTAACATTGGCCGGACACATCGAATTGCATCTTACATGACAATCATTTCAACTTCAACTCCCTCAATCCGGGAAGCAACAACCAGTAGTCTTTCCTAATACGCTCTCATTACAAATCTTATCCATTTCTGTTTATCTGAAGAACAGAAATGATGGGGACAGCTTCTATTCCAGAATGATAGACATTTCAGACGGGACAAACTCAGACAAGGAAATTCCATCAACTTCCACTATCATAATCTAGAAAAAAAAAACATATACAATTTCGATCCAGCCAAAGGGAAAGTAAACAAACTTAATACCTTAGGAAAAATCTGATCCATGACCTCAACAGCACGCCTGGAATTCCATCCATAGTACCCTCTCAACAGTATATCTGCCTGTGATCAAATCACCAACCAAACTGAAATTGTGATAGAAACGAAACAAAAAGGATAAAATATGGAAATGGGTTTCATGAATTTCTGCAGCAAATCAAATTTAACGATGTAAAACAACGGAAAGAGCATCTGGGTATTGAGCCAAATGCATTCGAAACTCTTTCCCATTGTCTAAAACCATGAATAAATACAAAACGAATAACTAAATCAAAGAAACAGAAGATATAATTCGAGAATTAGGCAGAACTAACAAAAGAGAACAGGAAAAAAACTAAGAAGAAAGATCAAGATGAATACTTTACGAGCATAGATATCTGTGAGATGGGAACCCCAACCTCCATGGCTGAAGCTGAGCTGGACAATGGAGGATCCGAACAGAACAAACTGAGGCCTTCTCGGTCCCACCATTTTTTTTTTCTGTAACAACCCTTCTTTCTCTCACAAAAGATTCAATCTTTGCAGCTTCTCTTTTATAATCCCCACCCAAAAGGCACATAAAAACCTTAAACTTACAACAACCCGCTACTTCCTAGCTATCCATTTCAATGATTCTACGTCAAAGTTGGTGACCTTTTAAACCTTTGTGATTGAAGATCGAAGTGGGTACTTCAATTGTAATGCAAATTTTTATTTGTTGCCATCAAAACTTTAGTTGCTACATAAATATGCAACGCAAAAAATAGTTGAGCTTCCTGCGATTCTTGACGACTGACATTAAAGCGCTCTGCTCTTTCTTCTTCTTCTTTTTTATTAAAGAGAAATAAATGTTGGGATAGATATAGTGAAATGCGAATTAAATGATAGCCTGCTTCCTTTCTACTCCAATTCTTGTGGATCCCATTCCATTTCTTCTGTTTCTTGGAATATCAATCTACTTTCTAACTCTACCTTATGTTTGTATAATGAACAATTAATAGGATTAAATTTTTCTATATTTAGTTCATTTTTTTTATCTTAATGAAGTAGATTAATATAAAAAATTTTAATTTGACTCAATAAATTTAATTTCATTTAATTTTAAAAATATTTGATTAAATTTGATTTTTACTTATATTATATTTATTAATTTGATATCCTAGATAAAAATTTTATTTTTATTAATATTTATTAAGCTATTGTTTTATATTATATTTTTAAAAATATATTTTTGAAATATATTTTTATCTTTTAATTAAAACTATTGTTTGAAAATAATGTTTAAAAAATACAAAAACTATATATATTTTTAATAAGAATAAATATTTAATTGAAAATAATTTAAATTACAAACCTTAAATTATCATTTTTTTAAATGTTAAATAAAGAAGTGATGATAAGAAAACTAAAAATAAAGGTGATAATAAATAAAAATAATTAATAATATTATAATCATTTTATATAGTTATATTTAAAGTGCAATAATTTATTTAAATAACACTTAATATGAAAGGAATGTATGATATTGTTATCAATATTAAAGTTGATAATTATTAGATATATTTTCATTATTTGTTATATTTTATGTATTTATAGAGGATAATATTGAAACATGCATTTATGTATTTTTAATTTAATTCATATATAATATATATTTATTTATAAAAATATATATATATATCAATTAACAAATATACATTATATAATATTTTATAAAATACAAACAAAAATTTATCTATGATATAAATATATTCATTAATATATACATAATATATATTATATATATATATGATATATGTCGATATGATATCTTTTTATATATTTATCATGGAATAAAATCAAATAAACAATAATAAATATAATTATAGATTTGAATTTTATTAATAAGTGAGAATTAAAAAGAAGTATATTTTGAAAAAAATTAGAATTTTATTGATTAAAGGTGATAACATTTTTTTTTTATGATGAAAATTTAAATAACTTGTTTAAAATTGTAATATGAATAACTTAAGAATTGGAAACATATGGGATTTGGCTAATAAATCAATGAATGAAAAGCCTATAAATCATTTATTGATTTTTTTTATAAAAAAAAATTAATTCATTATTATTATAATTATCCCAATAAATAGCATCATATATCATAAGTCAATGTAAAATCATAGTACAAATACTAATATTTATAACAACAAAAAAAAACCCTAAATTTTGTTTTTCTTTAAATATCTCATTCAAATGGATCAATTAGGGTAGATGGGTTTGTTTTCATATCTACCCACCATTCCATCCACTCTCATTTTCTCTGAAAAGCATATGAAAAAGCAAAATATTCTAAGCATTTGGATAGGGGCAGTGGCAATCCAATCTAAAAATCAAATCCACATAATTTAATTTCATTTTAAAAATTAAAATTTTTAGTTTAAAAATTGAAATAGCAAAAAAAATATATAAAAATCAAAAATCGATTAAATTGAAATTCGATTTACAAAATTTTTTTTAAAAAAATCTAATCCCATTTGATTTTATATAATAAAAAATATTGACTCAATTGTCAAACTGAATCGATGAAATACTTGACCAACAAGGAAGAAAAAGAAGGAAATGGGTTGTCATTAATTGCCAAATGTGATTTGCTCATACCTAAAAACCAACCGTGTATGCTCCTCCATTAATGCATCTCCCTTGATGACTGGTCTCCTTTCATTGCGGGATTTCCATCATCATTCTTGCTTGCTCTCTTGTTAGCCGTTGGATCATTCATTCTTCTTCTTTCTTCTTGTTCTTCTTTCTTCTTTCTTCTTCTTCTTCTTTTTCTTTTTCTTCTCTGCCATTAGAATATGCATATAGTAAATGCCAATCCTGTGCCAGCTGACTACTTGTTCGCCCTTTTTATATACATTAAAGCTGAGACGCGTATCATTTATTCATTGTACTCCTAAAGAAACCTTTTTTCCTATAAAATAAAAAAATAATATTCAACGACCCATTTCATTGCTATTACTACCTTCATCTTAAAGTTTTTGATTTTGATGTTTATATGTTTCAAAACAATACATCTTTTAATATATTTTATTTATTTATTTATATGTTTTTACAAATTTTGATATAAAAATTATATTAATAAATGTTATTTATATAAGTTATTTGATAAAAAAAAGGTAAAAAATATAATTATTTATCGATATAATTCATTAATTCATGTATAATTAAAGATGATAATTTGGAATAATATATTATATTTGAATCACATCCATATATGAGTATAAGAAATTTATAATTGATTTAAATATCATATAAAATTTTAATTATATCAAAAACATGAACCCAAATATAATTTAAGTTTGACATAAATAATTCAATAAAAATATTTAATATAATTAATTTATATATTATATGAAATAACCAACACATTTAATATAAAATAACTCATATAACTTGAAATAAGATGATTAATTTAAAAATAAAAACAATGAATCAACATCACTTAATACAATATAACTCATAAATAACATTAATGGATCAAAGATCTAATTTTTATCATGTAAGGTCACTAATATATCAAAAAAATTCAATTATTAATAATTTAAATTTATTTTTTAAATATCATAGATGATATTCAAAGTTATCACCAATATCAACAATGTAGATAATAACTAATTAAAGGGTAATGGGTTGTTAATGATTTCCCACCACCATGTCATCCATGGACGCATAAAGTTTTACCTGTGTATTAATGGGATACCAAACCGAACCAACATCTATTCACAACAATCTTTCTCAAACGAATCTCCACATTTCATCGACACGTCTGAAAAAGACAAAAACAAATCCTATATTGCCCAAGAGTTGAAGGGCCACAGAGCACATGGGACAGCAGCAGGAGAGATATCAATCTTTGTCTACTAAATTAAATTTGGTCCGAAAGCACCAAAAGCTCCGGTCATGATCTTTTGATTAGACAAAGCACGAGGAAAAGGATAGAGAGAGCAATAATAAACTGGTAGAAGCAGTTACAAGTTAAATAAAACCATCAACACGTCTAAAAGAAAGGACAACATCATGCGACAGGGTTGACGACTAAACAACAGATCTACAAGTCTGTGCGGCAACTGAATGTCTTAAAGCGTTTGTCCTACCAAGAGCAGCTTGGATTAATAATCTTAGGGGAATCCCATCCATGAACCAAACCAATAAATGTAATACAAATTATTTAGTACAGTTTGTAACAACTCATGAATGAAGATATAAACCAGATCTAGATTAGTATTTCTTGATATTTATAGTTAGTAATAAGAAAATAAATCAAGTATGATATATTGTTAATTTATTATTCTCTCACAAAAGTCGCAATCCAATGTGTTTCTGCAGTTCTTACTTTCCCATTTGGTGGGATTTGGGGCTAATATAACCCCATGAAGAATGTATAAAAAATACAAAGAGTGAAATAAAACATATGTTTGTTCTTCCTTTAACCTGGAAGTAAAGGGACTGAACAGGGTTTCTGTTGAAGAATATTCTTTTTCTTCCCTTTCTCTTGGAGGAAAAGGAAGATTCGGATGAAATCGAAAAATGTGTTAGAAAAAAGGAAACAAATAATGGTGTCCTTCTATGGTTGGGGAAAAAAATCAATGGCGAAAACAGGTGAAAGGAAATTGGTAACTTAGGGATGTCTTAGCATAAACCTGTCAAAGCTCTTCTCAGTTGTAAAAGCCACAAAGCTATCTGCATTCCGATAAGTCGAACCCCCAACAAAATTTCCTCCAACCACAAATCTAAAGTAAAGAAGGATTTCCTTTGTACCTTCTTTGCCTCGACAACTGCCTTGGACGATACTTTTCCTATAATGAAAAATGTCTCTAGCGAAGATCCCTGCAACTGGTTGTCAAACATTAAAAGAAATGGTTCAGAATTTTAATTATCTAATCAAATGAGCTAATTTTAAACGAAAGATTGTTCCAACTATGAGCATGAAATCAACTAATTCCTTCAAATTGCTATCTTTTCAAAAAAAATCTACGTGAACTTTTCCACAGCAGTTTAACATATTGCCATCTCCAGATTCCTTAGTACTTTCTTAAGAAATCAGCATTTCATGGATGAAGATTTCACTCTTGCTGTCACATCTTGGCCATACAAGTTCTGATATTAGCAAGGATCTATTCATCTCATAGACTTGTTTTCATTTGACCAATAAAAACGTCATAGATACCCTAAAATCTTTGAAACAGACAATGAAGAGGTGACTAATATGATATCTGAATGTCATATCTAACATTTTCATTTCTGATTTGATGAGTAAGTGAATAAGAACAAATAATGTGCTCCTAAAATGTATAAATTTTAGTTCTTCTGTATGAATTACTTGTCAAGGAGCACATTCATTCAGGACAATATGCAAGTCAACAACTATATAACAACAAAGAAGTAGGCGATTCACAGTACCAGAGAATTATTTACAGCTCGTAAACAGTCATTTGTCTTCAGCATTAGCAAAATAACACGCGGTAACCTCCTTAAAAGCTCTGATATTTGAGGGAAATACTGAGATGCATACATCTGCAAAAGTAGCAATTACAGAGCAGGCAATAAGAATCTTCACGTCTTTCATGTCACCATCATTACAAGAAATCATGGCAATTCCAAAGGTTCCATCAGAGGAAAAAACTTCAATGCTAAAATACTAGTATTAATCAAAAGAAATCATTGACAACTGAACCTGTAGTTCTGAACGCTCGCTGTCATTGCCATGAATAACCAAATGGTCAACAGCTGTGTCAACAACCCTGTTCCAGGGTCTCATAGTAAGAATCCCGGCAAATAATGCATACAGATCCTCTCCAGCACCTAGTTTAACACTATTTTCCTTTATTGAATTAGCATCAGCAAATACTAATGCCTGTGGCCAATATCATAAATCAAGAAGTTAGCATGCAATCGGACAATAGAGATGCTAGCCAATGGATAAGGAAAATAATGGTTTTCAGTAAGGTTATATTTATTTACCTTCCAAAGGGCGGCATAATTAAATCTAGTCATGAAGTCGAGTTCTTTATACAGTCCATGGTCCAAGAGAATCAATTGTGGTTTTCTCTTGCCTAAACAAAAGAAAAAAAACCTAGAAGGTGAGTGTTAGGTTTGTGTTTCATAAACCAACTCAAATGACAAAAACTTTTAAGCTCAAAATCTTTCTTAGTTAAAATATTCAAAAGAAACCAAAGCTGTCATGGTATCAACCTCAGAAGCTTCAAAACCTAAGCAACTACTGAAGAATCACAGGTGGTCAATGAAGCCAACTGCCAACTGTGCATCTGCCGCATTGCAGCCTTGGGAAGGTTATTTCTTGAGTTAAAATCCATGAAATCTAAGCTAAAATAAAATGGAACAGCCTTGCTAGCACCGAGTCTCAAAATCCAAACAACCAAAAAAATTGAAATTGTGGATGGCATGATCATTAAAATCATAAAAGAGATGCTCAATCAGGATACAGCATAAAAAGGGGCATACCTAAAAGGCTTCTTTTACCAGAAGGCAAAGGGCGAACCAACAAGTTAGCAGCATGCGGGTCACAATGCACAAATCCATGTTTGAACATCATCTCAGCAAAAGCTTGACTAACCTGAAAATAACATCAGAATGTACACAAGGTTATCATCTCAAAGAAATTAGTATAGGAATTTTTAGTTCAAATGTCTACTAGCTTGAAATGTAAAACTGATCAAAAGCTGTTGACAAAAAAATATAGAAGTTCCAAAAGCAACAAGAAATGTCCACAATCATGTTCTTAGTGTTCATTCATTTATTTCTTCCTTCATCCAAGGAACAATTAATACACCACTTTATGGTCAACCAATAAAAGCAGTTGAAGACATTGGCTGCCCAGAAAATCAAGAAGATTTGAACTCAAGTCCAAATTACCCTTCCCAGCAGCCAAAATAGTTTTGTCTCGATGGTGAAAATCTCTGAAGACTGCATTCACTACACTATTATTTCTGAAAAGAGAACATCATTGAACCCAAAACTCTCAACACCATAAATTTACCAATTTTGAAACTTCATAAGGTCGAATTCCAAGTCCTTGTATGGCCTTAACATCATTCACTTGTGCAGCATCAATAAATTCCATGGTCAACAACTTTGAAGTACTTAAGTTCCAATAAACCTGTGGTGCATATACATAATCTGCAATATGGGGGGATAGCTTCTGGAAATTCTGCACACATTTCTCACTATTCTTGGCCTCTACCAAAAAATCAAGTTCCTGAATAATGCAAGCAAAAATATGCAAGATATAAGATAACATAAAATGGAAGAGAAATTACAGAACTTGAACATGTTTTGATAGATAGAGTAATTTTTAAAACCATTAACAGTTTATTTCTCAATTGGTTTTGCGATATTTGTGTCCTAATAAGACTCTTCAGCAATCAAAACCTTCAAGTAAATGGTAAACTACTTGCCTTGGGTAGACTTTCACGCATTTCAGCAACCAACCATCTGCACATGGTAGTAAACAAAGATTTGAGTTAGATGTCCAAAAACATCCCTTACTCATTATCAAATAGGAGATTGGCAAACTTGTGAATGTGGAAGCAAAAATTGTACATTTTTCACACATGACCAGATTTGTTTGCATTTATCATTCAGAATGCCTTTTTTTTTTTAAGTTATCAACCACCCATCAAGGACCGCATATTTAGAAAAGACTGGAATGACTAGCAACTTGGAACCATCAATAATAAAGTCAACTCAAATGAAATCAACCACAATCCCTCTAAGAATTGGGCTTTGAAATCAGAAATCATGGAATATTATACCTGTAATCGAAAGAAGGGAAAAACTGGTGTAGGGTGTTCACAATGAATTCAACAGACGCATTATCTGCAGCTGCAGTATCTGTCATGTGAGTGTGCTGAACCTGAATATCCAGAAAATTAAATTACAATGTTGTGCCTAAATACAGATAATCCCAAATAGAACAAAATCAACCTAGCGCATATGAGCTCTAATTTCATTAGAAGTGACAATAATGAAACCTTCACGGCAACTTTTTGGCCATCAGCAGTCCGAGCAACATGAACTTGAGCAAGGGAAGCACTTGCTATAGGAACAGGATCAAACTCAACAAAAACCTATGAGGAATAGTAAGGTCAAGTAATTAAATTGAGCATATTCAAACTAGCAGCTAGAAGTAAACTATGGTCAAAAGACTTTCAAATGATGCATACTTTATCAGGGGTTTCTCCAAGCTCTTTCTCGAAAACCTCACACACTTGATCATATGAAGAGACTGGACATTTGTTCAACATCGACTCCCTCATTGTCTTGACATACTCTTCAGGGACTAAATACTCCTGAGAAAATACCAAATTGTATCATCCAATGTCGTCAATCAAGTAACAGGATAACCTATTTCACAGTATAAGGCTAGGTTCTGGTACACCACAAACATTGAACGGGGAATAGGAATGAATGCTTCGATTCAAATAATGTTATTCCAAAATTTAGTTTTGCAATAAAGAAATCGGATGGCGTCCTTAGCAATCATACATACCAAAAAAAGATGCTATTTCTTCCAAAACATTCATAAACTTAATTTACTTATCAACAGTAAAAAAAATTGAAATTACAGTCCTAGACTAGGATCTTACCAACTGTGAACTATTACAAATTAAGCCCAAGCTAAAAGATAAGGCTAACAGTACCATATCAAATCAAACTGGCAGATTTTTAAGGAAACATATTGAAAACAATACCAGCTGCCCAATATGTTGACCAAGCTTGATATAAATGCCACCATTTTTGAAGCACAGTTCCTGAAGCTTACGGGCTGACCTTGAGTGAACTTCATGTTTGATTTTAGTCCTCTCGATGCTTCCTTCAGGTAGCCCCCATAGGGAATATTCGTAATCTAGTAAGAAGAGACAGACAAATATAGCAATTCATCTACATATCAAACTTCTACATACAACCAACTATAAAGCATAAACACATTAAACTATCTTCCCACTTGTTAGTCATACCTCACAATCAAAACTAAGATCCACTCTAAAACTTCAATTTGCACAGAAGCTAAACAGGTCAAAATTCAAGAATTCTCAACTTAGAAGCTTCAATGAAGCCTTATTTGGAACAAATCATCCTCAAGAAATTCAGTTGAAACAAATTTTTACAGAATCATATAAATTTCGGCATGAGATTTCATTTCATTCAAACATACTCCCTTTTTAAGTAAAACTGAGAAGAATTCAAACAAGTACACAATAATTGAATTATTGTCATTTCAGACAAGTATAAGCTAAGATACGTTATTGAACTTGTATGTTATTTTTGAAAATTACCAAATGCAATAGATGCAGCAGTCATGGCGTCACGTGCAAGGCGAACAGGTACAGTGGTGCAGAGCTTCAATGTCATTGCTGGATCATCTGAAGTTGCGATGGCAGCTGCGGCAGCACCGCCGGTGAAAATCGTGGTGGCTGCGGCGATTCTGGCCCGCGCACGCCACAGAGATCGCGTGGCCATGGTTGAGAGAGAAGTCGCGGCAAGTTTTCAAGCGAGCGAAAGACAATAGATTAGCACGCAAGAATATAGCGGTACGGAGTCGTTTAGAGGTCATAAGTTTCCACGAGACGGACCTCTCCAGATTCAAACATAAATGGTAATTGTTATAAATATTTATCATATTTATGCAAAAATAAATAAATAAATAAATATTTATAATATTTGGAATAAACAAAATTATATTCTTAAGCCGAAAAAATATTATTTTTATAAATTTATCGTATATTTATTATTTTATGGAAGTCAAATAAAATATTATTTTTATTGTTGGGATGGTCGTAGAAAGAAATTGGTAGGTAGTATTAATTATTTAATAATTCATTCATTTCTTCAGATAGGAAGTTAGAGAGGGACGACCAATGCCATATTTATTAAAATTTAAATATAAATGATATTTTTAAATAAAATTAAAATTTTATAAATTTTAATGATTAAATAAGTTAATAAAGGATAAATGAGAAAGTAAAATAAAAAATATAAATATTTGATTCATTATAAATTAATAATTTATTTTAAAAAATTATTTTAATCTCAATGATTATGCTGTTGAAACCAAAGTTGTGATTTTTGGCATTATCTCATTATTCTAATATGCTGTTTCTTTTTTTTGGAGCCATTTATTTATTTATTTAGTTATTTAATGCTAATTTTAAAGTTAAATTTGATATTTTTATATTGGAATTTTCTTTTCCTTTGATTTTATCGTTAGAATTGATTTATTCCGTCAATTATTTAAAAAATTTAAATCAAATCAAAAAAATCAAAAAATCAAATTGATAAAATCCAATTTATAATAATCAAAATCAAACTGAATCTTTCAAAAATTAAAAAATTGAACCAAATACATTGAACCATATAAATGATATAAAACAATTTTATTTTGAATAATAATATAAAACAATATTATTTCTACAATTCAATTTTTTCGATGTTTGATTTTTAATATTTCTAACCGAATCGAAAATCAAAAAATTTCAGCATTATAAATGAATGAACTAAAAATCAAAAATCAAAAAATCAAATCAGATTACCAAATATCATAGGTTTGATCGATTTTTTCGGTTGTTGATAATTTTTATTTTAATGAAATTTTAATATAGATGAAGGGAGTGTAACTTGATCAAACCGATGATCACTCCTACTCTCCATAGTAACTTGATCAGCACAGTTTCCAGACCTGCTTAGTTAACATTGCTCTGTGGTAAAAGATGATGTTAAAACATGCTCCTACTAGTACGGTAATGGAAACAGGACTGAGCACGGCCAGACTTTAAGAATAATGCAAAGGAAGATCATAAGCAACCTGATCGAGATGACCTCAAGAATTCAGGCAGCTGGACCGAGGCTTGTTCTTACAATCATGCCCAGCTCTTGCGGAGACTTTAATGAGGTGTATAGCTTGCGGAGCAATCTCTGCAATCTTTGCTAGAAGTCAAGGCTTCCACTTTTGGAGGATACAGAACAACTGCCAGATGTGCTATATGAACTCCCACTTGAACCATCGACTGGAGCTTGATTTAGACATTCCAAAACCAAGTATCTACGCTTGTGCAATTTTATTGAAAATGTGGTCGTCTCTGGTATAAGAGGAACCTGTTGTCAAGTTGAAACCAGTAAGACTATGAAATTGAAGCAACAATGATGGATGTCAAATGTTTTGTGAACCAGCAGGTACTCTACATGAAATAGAAGCAAGGAACCTGAACTTGAAAGAAAATTGTAAGAAAAAATAGATTTTCTGAACTCAAGTTCAGTGACCTTCAATGGTGGACCAGAAGGAAGACCCCGCTATCCATGCAATATATTTAAACATGCCATGTGCGAGGACAATTGAAGATAAGTGATGCATTTGATATATAATTGCAGATTGCAGACAAGTGCGTTAATATAGCACCTGAGTATTGATTCGTCCTACTTTGTGAACGTTGAGGAAGCCAACCATGTCCTGGTAACCAGTGAGAAGTTTAGCCAGTTCCTTGTCATCATCTGAAGAAACCGAGAAAGAATTCCAGATAAATTTTGCTAAAAAGGAATGGAAGTTGAAAAGACAACAGCACTTCTGGAAGTAATAAACCTGGGATTGCTTTGACAGAAAGCAAAATGTCAGACAGGTGCTGCCATCTTCTACAGAAGGGTACTGAGAGAAGAAAAGGTGGAAAAGTAATAACAGCAACAGCATTTGCAGACCGTAGCATGCTTTTCAGAGATCTAATGAAAGAAAGCACATCCCAATCCTGCAAAAACATACCCCGCAACAGGTAAAACCAGGTGATGACTTAACGCAACTAAAATTATATTGAATTGAAATAAGAAAAGGTGGCAAAGAAAACCACCCTTGTAAAGTATCAAACACTATGGGACTTGTAATAATTCATAATGTGGCGGCCCTTTGAACTAAAGCCATAAAGCCAGAGTGTTAAGCTGATTGAGAAAAGACGAGTGAGAAATCATTGCCACAAACCATGTTGGAATATTCACACTGTGGAGCACATAATGACTGAATGGCAATACGACCAACGGAAGGAATGCTACCATCCTTTCTGAAGATAACAACAGAGATGGTAAGAATAGTAAATGAAAACACACATTAATGAAAAAGTAACCCAAACACTGACAGACTAGTTTCCCACCACACCTCCATCTGACAACAAGAAACAGAACAGGAAAAGCAACTGGTCTTTTACCGAGGAAATTGAGCTAGAAATGCAGTACAACGATCCTGAAGAGCAGAGAGATTTGTAGAATCTTTAATGCTAACACAATCTACATTTTGCCCAGAGAAAAAATGCCTTTCCAGTGGCTTCCGCAAATCAAAGTCATGGCAGAACTCTTGCTTGGTATCTGAAAATAAAATAGAAGAGATTGATGAAAATGCTCGCTCAGAAAGTTTGTCTACTCTAAAGTACTTGCTTCCCACATTCAACTATATCCACCCAGAACAAAATATCGCATAACCCCAAATATAATCCAGCAATAGAAATTAGTATTAGCATTCTTGATCAGTAAATGACATGGACAAGCAGGGGGGCTGGTGTTACCTCTATGACCATCAAAATTCTGCTGATTTTCACCAAAATACTTCTTATACTGCCAAGCAATTCTCAACCCCTTCTCCTGCGATTTATCAAGGTTCTAATGTTGTTAAAATCATTAAACTAACTTTAATCCAGAAAAAAAGAATAAAATTTAATCGGAAAAGAGGAGCACCTCTTCTGGATCATGTTTACGCAATTTGTCATCTTTGGATGCTGAAGGACTTGGCAAAGTTCCCAAAAATTCTCTTGGGTCTTTGGAGGGACTAGAATAAAGAAGAGATTGTTTCTGAACAAGTCCTTGCGACATGAAATTCCTCAACAAAAGCATGTGATGAGGTGCTTCGGCGTCCTCCATTACCATCACTAGGCTTCCCAGAGGAATCCCACCACCAAGTATCTCTAAACGTCGAAAAACAGACGATTAGTTGATGTACCAAACGAAAAATAGTAAATAACCGCCAGAATTTTTAAAAATTGAATTTTTTCCATCAATTCTACCAACAATCTCCTAGTTTGGGATCAATCATGTCAATAAGATCGAACAAATATAATCCAACTGAACTGAATTGCATTTTACATTCTAAACACCGAAAATTAAAAGGTAACAAATGCTTAAGATTACTTACTGTCAAGATCAGCTATCCCGGTAGAAACGGAGAATGTGCCATTCGGACCGCACTTGATTCCAGGGTTCTGAGAAGAAGATGCACCCAATACATTTCGAGTAAAGCTACTAGTCCGAGGCTTAGTAGCCGCCATTGAAAATCAGCTCTCTTTATTTTCAGTTGCAAGACACAAGCAGCTTCAAGGTTGCAATAACCACTTGGCACAATAATCAGAACAACATGGAATCAGTCACTAAGTTTAAAGAGCAGCTTAATTCAAAGTTTCAATGGCTAAAAAGACCAAAACATTTCTCATAGTCTTTTTAGCAAACAGCTTACGTGCAACAAAGACAACAACTTTAAAGCAACCAGACAACCAGCCAATGTTGACAAAGAAACAGCAGCCTGATTAACTTACCTGGGTCTAGTTCCAGAAGAGCGAAAACAAAGACGTCATACAGAAAAGATCCGATTTTCTTTCGATATTTCAGTAGACAAAAGGAAAGCCTAGACTTATTGGAATCGCGCATGACATGACATAGGAGGTCTCTCTCCTTCGAACTTGTGTCAAAATCACCGCTCAACCAAACGACATGTCGTTTCGTTACGTTGTTTTTTGATAATTTAAAAAAATCCCATAACTTTTTAAAATTTTCAAAAATAACAACTTTTTATATTAAATTTATAGTAATTATAAGTTAAATTCTCTTCAAAATTATATTAAAATTTTGTTAAATATTAAGAAATTATTTTATAAATATCTTTAAAATACAATATAAATCAATAATACATCTAAAGCCCTGTTTGGTAGATTGGGCCAGAGAGATCAGAAATATAGGCCCATTTTCTTCTCAAAACAATATTTCAAGTTTTTAAATTTTTATTTTATAAAATATCATTTTATTTCAATTATTTTATGCATTAAAAAATTCAATTCGATTCGATTCGATTCGATATCTGAATTGATCGAATGCTCATCCCTGATAATTGATTAATATACATCAATAAACAATGATCAATATTAAATAATGATCTTATAAATTATCGATAAATTTACATATGTAAATATAGATAAACATATTATCTATATACCATATTTTATATTTATAAACAGTGGCGGATCCACAGTGGGGGCAGTGGGGGCACTTGCCCCCACTCATTTAAAATTTTTTAATATATATATATATAATTTTTATATAAATATATATATTTTGCCCCACTAATTTAAAAAATTTTACAATTACCCCCCTGA